>VOMN01022971.1:0-14664 GCA_014899125.1 Orchestia grillus | reverse complement strand
CGGGTTGATAACAGCAATCCGTCATAACTACAATAATGCTGGATGTCCGTCAAAAATCCCTAAATGGGAGGCAATTAAAGTAGCAGAGCTGAGATAAACAGTTATATATATAGTCCAACGAACCAGTTTTTGATGGGTCTCCGCAATAAACCCGTGATTTCCATTAATAGCCCGTGAAGCACCCGTCCAAAAATGCGGACTAGGAGGGGTTAAATAGAGTGTCACCATTGATAAGCCATCCTTATCACTTCTATGCAGAATTTTAGTTTTCTTCATTCGCATTTCGCGAACAATGGATACCCGCATGAAGTACATAGTCTCTCGTTCGATGAATGGATTTTTGAACAAAGTTTTTTGCTACAGCCATCACATCCAGTACTACGTTTTTTTAACTATTTTATTTGACTTTTTTCGGATATCAATCAGAAATGCAGAGAAAGACATCAACATTTATCTAAATTTTTTTAGCCCTTTTATTTCGCATCATTTGAGTAGAAAACACATTAAAGGTTCATTCTTTAACATTAAAGATGTGCTGCCGACTAGCATAGGATCTTCTCTTGTCTACAATTTTAGTTTTGTGCACTGCACATCGCAATGTGCGGGCTCCTCCCACCGAGCACTTTTTCTATGTTGGTCGGAGTCATCGAACGGTTCGTTTTCTGGGTTCTCCTGCGTATTCCTGTATTAGACTTCAGTGCACCTATAGTTCTTGCTATCAACCTATTAGTACTGATAAATTTAAAATATTAGATTTATGTTCTGGTCATTTTAACCTTCGTATCCTAGATTCTTTGGACATTCACAACTATAAAACCTTCCTGATTGAATTGAAGAGTGAACACCTTCTGAAAATAGTTAACCGTCAAACTCTCTCCAAGTTTTAATTCCCCTAGTATTATTTTTATCATACATTGTAATAATTCCTTTCCCTTTATTGAATTTCACTCTTAGTGTTTCAATTTTTTATGATCAAATGTTTTCTTGCGTTCACTTCACAATCTTTGTTGATAATGAGCTTAGTGCTCGAACGTTCCCTGTTCTTCTGAATTAAAATTTCTCTTCTCACTTACATCTACGATTTATCAAATATATATTTATACACTAAGAATCTTTTACGCTGCCGCGGTTGAACTTCAAAACATACGTACAAGCTCATAACAGTCCATGAGCTCTTTATTGAGTAGTTTGCTATGTCAATAAACGTACCTAACTTACTTCACTCGAAGAGTTCGACCACTAAAACATTTCATGCACTATTCACAGCTATGACCGCTGTAAGTACTGCCCTAGCAGTTTTCAAAATACTGTTCAACAAGTAAAGTATTCAGTGAAGAATCCCCATGGATGATTACCGGATGTCAAAAACATCACTGAGAGAGCATTACTATACTTACTGCAGACGCAACACTGAAACGGAACTTGCTGCAGGTGTAGTTCGCTGCCTTTGACGCAACAAACGTACCACTGTGTAGCTCCAGTCCACAGTTCACATAACTAGGACAGTACGCCAAAGACAAGCTCAAAGACAGCCAGCCATGCAATGGATTCACTTCACAACACTCATTTCATGAAGCTCAAATTATGGCTGGTTGAAATTCCAATAACTAAGCTCAACATACATTACGCAGACAAAAACACATATTGTTCTTCAAGTCCAATACGTAAAGTACGCCATTCAGTAGACATACTTTTTAACGCTTAACATCTCGCGCTCTATACATGCTGCAAACTTGACTTGAGTGCAACTCGGAAAATAAATTTCACTCCACTAAAGCGCATCTCGCAAACCAGGTCGCACTGCTGCCGAAGTTCACTACATGTCCTGATCGTCGTAATACCAGAAGCACACAACTCATCAGTTTTCCATTGCGACACACATTGTTAAATACAGAAAACAGCTACATTTTGCGTATCCGAAGCGCAATATATGCAGCACGCCCTGTAGCAGCTACATCATTCTGCTCAGATGCGCAGTATATCAAGCTCACTGCATTGCAGATGTAGTTCACACCGCCCACAGCACGTCAAGTACACCACACTGTAGATGTAGTTCACACCGACCATAGCATATCAAATACACCTCACTGTAGATGTATTTCAAACCATACTCACATCACACCACACTACAGATAGAGTTCCCCTCACACACAGTGACACATCGAGCACACCACCCCGTAGATAAGGTTCAGCACACATGCAGCAACACATTAAGCTCACCACACCGTAGGGTTCAGCACACATGCAGTTACACATTAAGCTCACCACACCGTACGGTTCAGCACACATGCAGCAACACATTAAGCTCACCGCCATACACAAGGCGTTTACGTCACTCATGACTACCAGCAGGCGACGCAGTAGCCGTATTGCGGACAGTTTCCCGCCTCTGCCCCTCCTTCTATCGATCTCTTCGCTGGAGTGCTAATTTTGGGACAATTCACAGTACAGTTACACGTCTAGACATCAGCCAACGTGACTTGTACGTTCCGATGTAATATTTGTACGCTGTTTCCTTAATTAAAACCGCCTTCATGAACAAATCTTTTACGTAGCATTGGTTTTTTCCACTTGTATAATTATGTATTCAATTTCTACATTCTACTGGAACCTTCAGCGAACCATGGAGGTGAATATTTCCTGTGAAATAATAAACAAGGATTAGAATTAAGCACATAAGTGTATTAAAGAACGCCCTTATTTTCACGTATGATGAAACTGGTGACATGGAGCGGTTTTCGCTACGTTGGATGGAAACCCAATCAGTGTGCAACTCACATTGTCACTCTCAGAAACTAAAGCGTTGGAAGAGTGACCTAAAAACAAATCACGAAGGACTATTTCATCTTCTTCTATAGCATGCTTTCAAATTAAAATGCAAATTCTCGTCACTCAGACATGGACGTGTAACATTTCATTCTATACGCAAGCATTCGTCTGTGACATCAGCTCTTGCTTTTGCTGCCCAATACGAATTATGAGTGTAAAATGCATCAGAAGTATCGTTTGCAAGTTACCCTTGAAAAGCAGTCGCAAGTTTCCTGCGGTTGACAGACGAGGGCATGACTTTCCTCAAATTCGCGTTAAGATTCCGTGGGGTTTTAATGATTCGACGAAAAAATGTCCGTAAGCTCCTGGAATTTGGATCGCAAGAATTGGTAAGAAGGGAAAACCAAGTCTCAGGATGGCAGGCATATCAAAAAGGATAATTATGAGTAATAAATTTTGTACTTAGTTAATTTTAGTCTCCTTTCTATTAATTTTGATATTTCTAATGAAATTTATCGTTTCATATGTAATTGATATTTTTATCTCGTATTCTCCTGCGTGATCGTTCAAATAATTCTTAATGGCTGTTCTTGTTCTTATCAGATTTCACTGCGACGCTGGCAACAGAAAACTAGTGCATGGATAGAAAGAGACTGTCGCTGAAACATTTATGCTGTTCAATTGTGTTGCAGCGACTATAAAATGGCGCGTATGGGCGATGCTTTCGCGGAGTAAATGCGAGTTGTATTTCAGCAAAACCAGATTGTGGCACAGCTATCGTCCTCTTTAAATCCATAGAGGCAGATGAATCTATCCGTTGGAACATATCGAACTATGTATACTCCTATTGAAAGCAAGTAATTTCTAACATATGAAAAAGAGAGGATATAAATCTGCTGGGATGTAGTGAGCTGGGTTCAACTACGCTTTTCAATGCTGTGCTTTCTTAGTCTGTTGAGCTGCCAGAACGCATACTGAAAAACTCCTGGTCATCTATTGATAACTTCACGCATCCATGTAGTGGGAGGAAGGAAGTGCAAGTCTAAGGGCCAAGTGAAATTGATGAAAATTGAAATATTATTGAATAATGAAATAACTGTTCAGAAGGTGAAGTTGTACCTATCCATAGCGTATCCAAGCACGTTAACTGAGTTCGCCAGGTGTTTATCGAAAACGACATAATATTACCGAACTCAAATCGGTCACACATTTGAGCTGAGAAGCTGAGCTACCGTTGAGCTGAAAGCTCAACCGCTACCTAAGAGAAGCTATAGGGGTAATCAGAGACTCATTCATTGTATTAACTGTCGACGTAATAGTCGTTTTAATTGATTAATTAGAAAGGGAGCAGTGGTATCATCACTTTTTACTATCTTCTTTGCCTAAAAAGTAATTATTTATTAATTTGTTATATTTTTTGAAACAAACATTCAAGTTTGGCTTTAACCTGTGCCTTTATATTGTGTTTGAGTGCCATAAGATTTTTCCGTTCCGATCGCATAATGGATCATTTTTAGGTTATTGAATTTCAATTTTTTGACGGCCCTATTGCGTCTAGTCATCCCACTACCCTAGTGAGGACGAAGTAAACAGAGCATTGAAGCAATAGTTGCACTGGCAACACTGAGGGCTCCTGACTCTTTTCCATGCCAACCTTCTCTGAAGTTCTTGGCGAACTTTAGTATAACCGTCGCCTCACTCACTGCATGCAGCCCTGCTGAAATATTCCTGTGAAAATATTTTTGAGCTCAAATTTTAAATTTGATCGAATGGTCACTCTGAAATGCTTAGGTTTTAAATTAAAACTCAGTAATTTTTTGCAATCTATGAATCACTGTATTTATGTTAGTATAAATAACGGGGATAACGACCAATAGATAACTTGACGGGCTCTGTATATGTAAATAGAAAATGAGTATTCGCTTGTCAATGTTGCCATAATATTACTTGAAACATTTTATCGCACAAATAACTTTCTTGAATATTTATTTCGATGTTAAAATATACATTTATACTTAGTGTGTGACCCTGTGCATCGAACTGATTTTTGCATGTTTACGAGTAGATGAGATTATTAACTCGCGAAGTGAACTCGTCTCATTTAAAAGTTAAATTGTCAGACGTATAGTTGGTTATTTCCAATATAATAGAATCAATTATTTTCCTTCCTGTACAATTTATTCCATTCTTATTATGGCTTTGAGGAACTTTTATAGAGTAAGCCTTTTAAGTAGCGCTTTGAAGTTTTTGAAGTTATTTTTAATCTGCCTTTTGTAAGCTGCACAGGTCGGATTGTAAGGCGCACTGCAAATAAACACGAGGGAATTTTGGAGAGCACAGAGTACATTTATCATATGGTATCATTGAGCTAAGATCTAAAATCTGTGTTCTTAAACTGAACAACTGAATTTGTTTTGCAACTGCGTAACTTCTACAATAATTTGGATAAGTTTATCCGTACCTCCGAGTGACGTAATCAGTTTCTTCTTATTTCTGCAGTTGTGAGTGTTGATGCTCCAAGATGCCATCTCAAAGGTTGACGGCACCCAAGCAGCGTAGGCAGGAGCATCGACATTCAGCTAGAGAGTTATGCTGGTAAACGACAAGCCTCGATCAGACAACGGTCTCGTGTGCGCAACAAGAGCTAATGCTCCTCTGTAAATTTTAAAGGAAAGGGAATGGTTTCTCGAATTCACACTAAAATCTCGTATGTCCTTCCCAGTTAATTGATAAGAGTCATTGAGTCTGCAACTCAATCACTCAATACACCTGATTCTCTTCGTACTGTGGACGCTTTCCTCGACCCTGATTCAATTACTTCAAATTCATGACATCTGGAGACGTAAAGCTTTAATTGATGCCGTTCAGTGGCTCAGTTAAATGATAGAAGTTCGACAGAGTTCATACATTACAATTTCAAATACTATACAGTATAAGTAATGCGCACCTACCCCCTCGAGCCGTTTACGGCAATGCATATTCATTTGTCCCAGATGGAGTAATTTCTTTTGAATCAGTTCTATTCTGCCCTTCTCCAACTCATAGTCATAGAACAAATGAAATTCGATATCTCAGTCTCACAAGCAGCCAATACCTGTCGTGAATTTTAACAAAAATCGTCCAGCAGCTCTGCACTGTGAATAATCAATTCTAAGGTTAACCTGGAACATTTTTAAGAAAGTTCGGGTTTCGAAATGTAGGAAAATATTATTCGTGTGTTAGACTGAGCCCTCGTATGGTAAGCATCTCGATGTTGAATCGTGATCAATTTGGCCTAAATGTTCCAATGGCTACAAATTTTGTGGAGCATAGTGAGTTCTTTATTAATAAGTAAAATGAATTTCGATGGAAACGGATATTTAAACTAGTTTCAAAAGGGCAATTTCTAATTAATTTATAATTAGGACTCCGGGGTTTCAAATTTTATTCATTGGATCCATATCTTCATAAATTATTTCACTTCAGGCGTGGTCCCAGTGTCTCCATATCAACCCCTCTTTTAATATCATATGCTATCAACTCTTCAAACTAAACTAATTCATCGTGCTTGCATCTAACATTGGTTGCTCCAGCACATTTTTCGTTTAATCAATCTGAATGTAAGTAGATGGCCCGTCTTTTTTCATTCGACACATCTGCATTTCGTATTCTGTCCACGCTTACCGTATTCATAATTATTACGTTTATCACAATCATTTTGTGGTATGATTTGTTTATCGGTTAATGAACAAGTCGTGTATACTGTCTTTGACTTGTTCATCGGAATGTTTCACTTAGTTTTTTCGGAAAAATTATCCTTTGATGTAGGATTCCGGTCATTTACACATTTTTTGAAGGGCTTGTTACTTGAATTGATTGTTCCTTCGTGTACGTCACTACTGAATCAGGAATCATTATAGGCAATACAAAATTCCCTTCTAATTATTGGCGAAATGAAATATATGTAATGTTCGTTTTTCAATTATTTTATTACATATTAACGACAGTGAAAAAACAAAGTGTGCCCAAAAAATGTCCCAAATTCACAGGCTGTGCTCATTTTTGTGAAAATTTTACCCCTGGAATGCGGACCCGCTCGTGTGACTCAACTTACTCTTGCCCATCAATAAGCATGGAAAAAAACTGTTTTGCAGGCGCCTTTCGACTGTCAGAATTGGAATTATTTAGAATTACATCTAAAGTCTATTATTTAGGGCTCACATTTATCCGTTGTAAAACTTATATAAAATATGACCTTAATTATTCGCTTTTAGAGAGGAAATATGGATTTTTTACACGTTTTATTTGTAGTAAGTAAATTTCAAAATTGGGAAAAAATTATTAATTACTTAAAGAACCTCTGATTTACAACTCCGCATAAATACCAACGAAGCGATATGGAGTTCAAGAAAGAAATAAGCCGTCCAATGAAGCGAAGAGTAAGAGAAAACTCAATCTATAATAGAAAAGTGAATAGCCTTTTATCTCGAATAAACACTCCGATCATTGTATTGTCATCAGGAATAAAACTGAAAGAAGTGCGATAGTACTGTAGTAAAAAGACGATCAGTGTCGCTATTTAAGAATTCTTAAAAATTGTTATAAAAAACATATTGAGTTACGTACATCGTTGAAGTTGGGGTTAAAGATCAATACAAGTAGAACCTAATGAATAGATGGGCATTTTTTTATTTAATTGTCTGAAGAAAGTTTCTCGATACTAGACATATAGTTGGACACTATTTACGCGGATAGGTTTGTTCCATGTCTCAAGCAGACTCTTAATAACAGAATGAGGAGGATTTCATGACGCCTCTGTGTGGCGTCTCAAGAAGATGACTATTACGTGCGAACATGAAGCTCGGGAGATCATCGATCATCACGTTGTCTAGCGTGCTAAACTGATGCAAAAGGAGGGCTGAATTGAGATGGGTAGCTTATCATTTATGGTAGACAATAACGGTGGAACACGGCAAACAATTTTATTTTTACGTATGAAACTATCGTAAAGAAATGGTTTGTTAACAAGAGTATATCCAATGACTTTAAATTTTATTCATTATATTAAAGCTTTTCATTAGCAGGTACTAACTGAATCAGGTTCAAACAACAAACGGGCGTTAGTAAATTTCTCTACGATAAAGTTCTTTATTTATATGCAGGATAAATTCGGAAAGCAAAAGCTGATGCTGGAGACACTGACTTGGGAGTGCGTAGAAAGGAACTTGATTCCAACAGAGGGGATATACTGTTAAACATTGGCCTTTAAATGCCTTATAATTAAACGTTAACAGGGTGCGTGAGCAATGTGAGCAATAGAATCGACGCTTAAGCTTCTTTTTTCGAACATTCCGAGATTCTACGAAAATCTGGCTGCGCTGCAGGGAATCGAACTTGGGTTTCCTTAGTTGGGAGAGGAGAGCGACAGCACAGCGCCACGGCGGCCCGCGCATGAAATATTCTCTGATGTCGCTAGCGGGTGAATTGACTTCGCTGAGACGTATGCCAAATGTTCTCGGCCTGAAGGACTCCAAACATGTTGAAGAATTTAAATTTATTATTCAATTATTAAAACAGTCGATCAGAACGAGAGCTACATTTCAGACTACCGACAAAATACCACTTGATGGCATTCTGAGAATTTAAAAACTTTAAAAGGTAATCGTAGAGCTTAATAATCATACCTGTGATTTTACGTATGGCTTACTCATTGAAAAAGAACTATTTTCTGCATTACATGAAACTGATGCAAAATCTGAACCCTAATGCGCGACGATGGAAAAACTAAATAAAAACTTGGCCTTCGTTTTTTTGAGTCGACAGCAAATTATGAAAACGATTAAGAACGGCGCGACCGAAAGTTTTCCAATTCGCTGAGGAAAAGAATCAAATTTGCTAAGACGAAAGACTCGCTAATTTAACATGAGATTAAAAACGGAGAGAAAAGTATGTTCCAATAAAAAAATGTTTTAATTGTGACGTTCGGAAATGACAGGGAATGACGAAGTTATAAATACTTGTCATATTTTTGAATTTAATTAGAAATGAGTCTCTAGAAGTTATAAAAACAAACCATGGCGAGTAAATTTTCACAACACTATAAGAAATCAACTGTTTCTCTTAGTTTTCAAAGTAAAATCAGTTAATGTTTTACGCAAAACTATATGACGACATAGTTGTATGAAAAATGCATGGTTTCATTGCATTCGGACTGACAAGTAAGACGAGGGTGCTTGAGAGCTTACGCACTTATTGATAAAGAAAGGGGAAATCCGGCTTCAATACAGCTGCGCAGTAACGTTTGTCGGATTGATGTCTGGGGTCGAATGAGGTTAAAAGTTATTCGTAAATTAATGCACAAAATATCTCATGCGAGTTATCTCGGTGAGATGTCTTATAGTGTATGAACAATAGCCGATCTGCTGAAGTCTCTATCAGCCAAGTCAACGCTACTGGCGTGAAAGCCCAAACATCTCTAACGTATCTAAGGCTAAGGTACTTGCAAGGGAAGTGACTGATGTATACTGCTACTCATCTTCACTCTTTCGTCATAAAATAACGTCTGTGATTCTAAACATTTTGATACGCTTGCAGCCCCACAATAACACCAATAGGCAGGCCATCATCGCGCTGGATAGATTTTTTCATGAGCAGCCTGTGAAGATGTAGCTTATATTCTGCATTTGTTGTACTGTTATTCACAGCTTACTGTAAGATGAAGAACTGCTCGTCCTACAAAATGAAAAAAAAATTCAACGGCACGAGAAATTTGATCTTACATTGATCAATCCCTTGTGGAATAGAATAACGTTATTTGTACTGTTCTTGTTCATTTTATCACGATGTTTATTTCGGAAAATCAGATTTCGCCTCTAGCCTGAAAATACTATTTCGTTGATATTATTTTTCATTAGAACAAACATTATTTACATTATATACCTAAGCTACCAGCTGCCAAAGAAAAATATACAGGTATAAATGGACGCAGCACACCGTGATTGTTCAATATTAGGTCACACATTCCTGCCACCAAGGCAAAAAGTGTGTAATCCGGTGCACAAAATAATAAGGGATCAAGCTAATTACAATTCTTTGTAAACTATCATAACAATATCCAATCGGAGCGAGTGCCGGTCAATTGTTCCTAAGCATAGTAGATCAATATAGTGTAGACTTGATATGTATTTTCTGATACCTGCCTCTAATTTTTGACATAAACTCGCCAGCTATTTCAAAGAATTGTTTAGTACAATGCTTTACCCAGCATCTAGTCTGGATGCAGTCGACGGTCCTACTCGCACAGCGAACTTCCCCTCCGACGTGCAAGAAGGCCACTCTCCTCACACATTACACGGTGCGTACAACGGGCTCTTTCTTCACTTATGCTCCACCAAAAGAGCTTTGGTTTCTCGGCCGCGCCCGGACTCCTCGCGGGAATCAAGTTTCACCTCACGTAGGCCCGTTAGAGGCCTCACGGGTCCGGTATTTCTGGGGCTTCAGGAGCCCAAGTCTCCGGTTGCGCTCCCAGGGCTTTTATAACCCAAAGATAAGGAGTTACGGGTTGCTTACACCCAACTAAAGCCTTTGGCGAGCTCATCGCGTGTAAGCCAACTGGTCAAAGTCGAGCAAGGAGTTGGAAACAACATTTCACGTGCGGCTTATAGCTTCTGAAGAGGTGTACTTCAGTTACTTTATTTTTCCGTATTGCTCTTTCCGAAATTATAAGTCAGAATTTTCTATCGCAATTCACCTTTAGTTGAAATTAATCAGACACTTAAGTTTGAAAGGAGAACCAACGTCACAAGGAATTTCTCCGCTAACAAACGTTTAAGAATTCACAGATTTCATCATCAGTGCTAAAAAACATTTAAAATTTGTTTTAAAAGTTATCAAATTTGGGAATGAGCTTGAATAGAGTTTAGGAAAAATGTTGTAAGTTTCAATTTACAATTTCGTTCAATGTTTCAGTTGACGGAATCCAAGAATTCTGAAACGTGCACATGTAAAGTACTTTGATTCTTACTTTGGTTCTCGAGTCCATATTTGGGTAAGATTGCTGGACAGTCGATCAGTTTGTCTCATCATTTACTATTACAACTAGCTTACAAAGATTATCCTTCAAACTAATGAAATAATGGACTCTTTATTTAATTCCTCTAATATTATATTTTCTGAGGAAATGTATTGAGGGAATGATCATGTAGGACAACATCATCGAATTGTTCCTTACTGAATTATAGCATTTGATGAAATTCACCTTCCTGCAAGCTGAACATGTATAAATTTTACAACTAAATAGTTTATTTGAAAACTAATTTGGTGATAAAATATTACTACCTCTAATGGACATATTATTCGTTACATCACGCAGTCGTTTGAAAAGATTTCCGTGCGTAGATATAACCACTTTGAGCATTGTTATTCTTCTGCGTAACTGTATTATAAATATTCATTACATACATTGAAGTCAAGCCCAATTACAATATAAGAAAAAAGTTTCATTTAAAGTAAAGTTTCAGTTTTGTGCTCCGTTGTACGATGTCCTTGTTTTTTGCCTGCAAAAATATTCAATACCATTACTGCGAACGTTAAATTTAATTTTCAAAATTTTGTAGTTACCTTGGAAACGAAACGAAAGCTCGAGGTGACATGTTGGCAGCTTGAGCTATGCAGTGGTGGTCAGTGGAATGTACGAGTAATTTGGATCCGAATCCCAACTGAATGACGCTCTTATCCAGGAGCGATTTCGCAAGCAATGTATTTGGCATTGACGGAACAGACTCTTGGTGTAATTTGCGAAGAATAACATCGTCTGGACAATATCAGACATTTTTGTCAACTGTGAAAACCACCCTCAACAAAGGTGGAATACAGCGACTGACATACTGATGTAACCAGGGCCACAAACCTACATAGGTTGGTTAATCTTAGGAGACGCTTGCAGTCAATTAAAAGTGTAGGAGTTAAATAAGAATAAACAAATAAGTAAGCAGTTAATTGTACCGAGGGACCCAAGGCAGCTTAGCGCTCAGCAGCAGAGGGGTGAAATCCTTTTAGTTTCTGGGGATAGAAGCTTACGAAGGAAAATTGTGAGCCATTATATATGCATATTGATGCTCACGCTGAAGCTAATATTTTTTGAAGACAATATATGTGCGTGTAATCATTCAATTCCTTGAGCCATTACCAACAGACATGCGTTCAGGGACTGTAAATTAGAGCATTCGAATTAAGAACAGTAGCCCTGCGCTAACATACACCAAAGTATAGACTCGTATGAGCATCGTATGGCCAGGTCGCTTTACTCAGCCAAATTTGTGATCGAACTGTGTATTCTGCCATACAGCATCATATTCCTCCGGTGATCACTATGCCCAGGAGTAAAGTCCATATCGACAGGAAAGAAATGGAACATAGAAAAACTAAAGAAAACCAAGCGACGACCAATTCGCTGCCAGCTTAGGAGGATTGCTCACGCTGATATTAGCTGGTGGAGTCATTCCTCGTTTGGATCACGGACTCAAAGCTTGTATTTGAATCTTTCCATGAACTTCCTGTAATAGACGTCTCGACAACAAGGATTATGTTCTATAAGCATAGAAGGATTTTATATATTGAAATTGAATGGACAAAGTCCGCTGCACCTTAACTCTAATTTCAACACATTTGCTGCAGCCTGTCGAGGTGTGTTCAGTGCCATCAAAATTTGTTTTATTACCAAACATTTAAATTGAAATTTGGCTTATCATAGTGGTCCTACAAAGTGGAAGCACTTGCTGCCATTACATAACCAGCGAAGATGCACATGTGCGTCCGCGGCGAAAGTTTATGATAACAATTAAACATATGTAAAAGGTTATTGTGCCGAGATTAGCAAAATGCTACTTGAGGTACATGTGATAAGATACTGTTACAATAATTGGCGTACATCAGTAAAATGTGGAATCGTTTCTCAAGTTGAAGATAGATTTTGATTGAGCGATCGAAGGTTGTAGGTAGAGAAGCACTGTGGTCTGCAGTGTTCATCTGCTCACTTGGGGGCCGCTCCTAACTGGATGCTACATCCTGAGCTCTCGCTGATATAAGAGCGACACTGATATTGGACCTGTGGTATCGCTTAGTGCAGAAAGTGCGCCAACCTAAAGTGTTTTGCAGATCAGCGCATACAAAAGCTATATTTTCACGAACAAGTCGTCAAGCTAATAAGCATTAACTGTGGAAAAAAGTTTTATTTTTTTACGAAATGCTTGTGTATATTTATAAGGAAAAAATTACAATTACGCACATTGACACTATTTTTCATTCCCCTTAACATATCAATTTCATTAAAATTATACAAATTTCAAAATTCGCTGATTACATACGATCACTTGTTTTGCCTATTATTACAACACAAATTTATTGCACGCTACACCGGCTAATGATGTCATAACGGACTTCCTTCAATAAAAATCCCTTAAATTTCTCATCGGATCCGTCCCAGCAAGTTGAGTATAGCCAATGTTGGATTTCGTGCGACTCTATTCATGGCATTCACTGACATCGTTATGCTTTTAATTGGAATGGTGTAAATATGTAAATGTATTTTTTTTTCAGGTTGAGTTATTGCCTGTGTTAACTTAGTTACCTGACAAAACATTGAAAACCGTGTGTTAGATGGTAATATCAGTTAAGTAGCGACGCTAACGTTTTTATGAATGATTTCAATCAATACTAATTAAGTATAGTTTCAAGCGATTCATATCGTCTATTTTTAATCTTATGTTCTGTTCTACCTAAAATAAGGCAATATTCAGCGTTAAAATATCATTAGGTCTACACCTTGGAAATGAGAAAGCGCTTGTTAAAATGAGTGAACTCGATACCCGCATGATATATGCATGAGGTGAAACAATGAGGTGTCCTCGTACGAGTTTGTATAATCTAAACTCAAGTACCATGTACTCGTACGTTCGGTGCACGCTCTAAGTGATAATGATCGAAGGATAGGGGGCAACATATCAAACTATATTCAAACGATCTTGTATTAATACCATTTCACACGTTGGCTCACAGTTATTGCAACAAAATTTGTTGATAATTTCATGGAATAATATAAGTTAGATTTGAGTTTGAGTATTGGAACAATATAGGTAAACAACAAAGAATGAAACGACGCCTCATTTATTTAAGAAGACCTCCTTTGTTATGAATTACTGTGTTAGGGCAAAATACAAACACTTCATAAGAGGCCCATACCTTTTGTGTGGAATTGTGTTTGATTTCTTCTGCTATTTTGCTCTAAGGGATTTGAGAGAAGTGTGCGGGGAGCTGAGACTTTCGTTTATGAAATGGACTACATTGAAAAAGTAAAAGAATTAAGATCGAGTCCTCTTGCAGGCCATTCATCCTTGGTTACAAACGATGGGATGTTTAGGTCCTAAAGGTCTGCGTTAATTTGGAGCCAAGTGTAATGCTGAATCTTGTTGGAGGCTCCATGGTCTATCCTAAAAACATTCTTTAAAATAAGAGTAGATTTTCAAAATATTAAAAATCTATCTCTGTGAATGCAGTTAAATTTGACAATCGAGGGCACAACCCGACGAACTTTTTGTGGCTGTAACAGCACCCGAAACGATAACAGATTGAGGACTTCGAGGTCGAGTTACGATCATACCTTCAATGGAGCTTGGGAACGTCCAAGTTCGACCGTTGTGTCAGCTTACAACTTGATGGGTATGGGTGTAAAAGTTTTTCTCATCTGTCAACACAAAGTTAGGTAGCGTGTCTTTTCTTATCTAATCAATGATATGATGGTTTCTTTCAATGCTCGTTTTCTCATAATGTTTAGTTAGCTCGTGACGATGTCGTATTTGAAATGTCACCTTCCTAGGCCCTCTTTCAGCACTAGGTGTATCGAAGATCGGCTCACATTGG
>VOMN01022959.1:0-12305 GCA_014899125.1 Orchestia grillus | reverse complement strand
CAAGCACAGTTCCTAAGCGTGTTAGGCTAATGGGCCCCTCCCCCCCCCCACCCTCGGGGGCATAGGATAGGCGAGATGCAATAGGGTTAGGTTAGGTTAGTCTACCTTATGCTTTGGGGACTGGCAATCCCTGGGAGCACTGTTAGGTTACCTCAGCTTTAGATAGACCTTCGGGGCTTTTATCTTGCGTGCCCACTTTGCTTATTTCCATTTCCACATATTCTTCACTATCTCTTCTTAGTCTTTTTTCTTCTTCCTTCTTAACTTACTGTTTCTATGCGCAGGGAATCTGGTGTGGGAACACACCTGTGCATATAGATTCCACGTTTTCCACAGTCCATACTAGATGGTCCCCTCTTCTCTTCGGTATCTTTGGATCACACTTGATGTGAATAGGGAGCTTCAAACTAATGAATATAACGTAAGCTTTGCGGATGTACGGCGGCAGTACAAATTTGTACTCCAAATTTTGGTCTGGTAACAGATGCAGATTTTGAAGTGGCTCTCGTATCCATACATCATTTGGTTTCGATGTTTATGTATTTCAATAAAAAAGTAAAACAATTACGTTCGCTAAGGTTTGTATTAACATGGTGTTATATTTTTTCTGTTAGGGACCTTCCCGTAATAAAACTAGAAGGCTTCATGGAAGTTTAGCTAAACTAGCTCCTCAGGTTTCACATTAAATAAATCATACTTTCCGAAAAATAATTCTTTTCTAATATTTGCTATTGAGCTGCTGATCTGAGTGCAAGTGTAACAGTGCAGTCATGACGCCCTGCGTTATTAGGTAGGGCAGAGCTCTTTAACCCACGCATGGAAAATGGTTAGTTTCACGGCAATCGGGAATCTGTAACGATCACGTCCTTTGTGAGTGAGTGATGCAGGGCACAAATTCCTGAGTTGCTCGCTATGGTCGCAAGAAAATTTTTGTGAATTAGAGCTTTCATCAATGGAGCACTCGTGATATGTTGCGCTCTACTCCTCGAGTCTCAGCACATCAACCCATCTGCTGTCACCATGAGAGTTTCGTTGTTCCATGCCGTCGTGATTATTTTCGTTAACAAGTATTTGAATTGTAATTTTTCTTATGGCCGAGTGGAATTTGAGCCTAATGTATTCTTGTTCATAGTAAGATTTTCAAGGGATGAGCCCGTAAATCCCTAGGCATTACTATTCCCAGTTGATGTGCAGGTTTTTTATAACCAGTGAGCAAGCAACCTCCCTCCTTTCCATTCGGTGGGCATGAAAATGTAAGCCGCTCAAATTACTTCCCGTCTTTTCGTAATCTTTACACAAAATAGAAGCACTTGTGGCACAGTACACAGTGTGTAGCACTTGACTGTAGAAGCACAGTCAACAAAGGCGCTCATGTTCATCAGCAGCAGGAGTTATTAATGACAGCTAATAAACATCGCTAAATGGCAGTTGAGCTGTACGTTGCTAAACACCAGTTTTTGACGCACACGTGCGTCGTATGGCAGCGAACGCGTTAGCTGCATTTCACGTGACTCGCGAGTCAGTTAGTCGAGATTACTTGCGTCTGGCGCAGTTGTGACTGCATTACGACTTACGTCTGGCGCAGTTGTAACTACATTACAGCTTGCGTCTGGCGCAGTTGTAACTACATTACGACTTACGTCTGGCGCAGTTGTAACTACATTTTGCCTACGTCTGGCGTTGTAGCAAGATTTGACTGAGGAAATTACAGATGAAGTTCCTGCGAAGTCAAACCTCAAGTGGAGCGTGAAATTTGGGTGGCTTTAGAGCAGGCGCTGAGGGTGTTTGCCTGCGTCGCACCTGTGGTTTCAAAACCGTCCAAGTGTGAATAAAACACCCGTGTGTATTGCAGTGTTTACGTATTCTTATATGCACTTTTTAAAGCTGGGGTTTTGTGTTGCTCTTCATCGAAGTAACTTGTTCCAGTTTAAAGCCATTTTCTTTAGTCGTTATTCTGCTGATATTCGTTTTTTTCTCTCGAAATAACCTACTCTCGTTTAAGCCTTATTTTTCCTTTGTTTTTCTCTATCATTATCCGGCAGCAGGTATTGAAATATTTCAAATCACGAGCAGACAAGCAGCTGATTTTATTGTAAATCCAAACTTTGGACAATGCCACCGCCTTTGAATTTTTTGCAACGCCCTTTCGATCTCGGAGGCAAACTCTTCTGTTCTCGGCAGCCAAAGGTGTCGTGCTTGGCCAACTGCACTTGCGTGAGGTAACGTTCTCTTTGTCGCTCTCTCTCTAGTGTAACAGGTCTGTCGAAACGTGCATGGAGCTCCAGGTAATGACTGCCTATTCTTTGCGTGAACCTTGACTTCATTTCACAGTCCACTACAGGAAAAGTTCCCCGTTTTCTTTGTAGCCATTAATGGAAATTTCATTCGCGTGGCGAAGCATGATTAGACTTTTCAGTCTTTGTGTGTATGGACTACGAGAACGTTGTGTAATATCATTTTGTTCAAGGGGAGTTTCTTATAGTTTTTAAACTTTTAAAAGTCGTCTCGTAGGAAAATTTTGAAACCGTAGCGTTTGCTGTGCGCTGTTGTAAGCTATTCTTATACCGTCCAATTTACTTATTAGGATTGTGTTCCTGCCGAGATATGACGGCCCGTTAGGATCGTGTTCATGTTATGATATGATAGCAAATTAATATTAATTCCTTACCAGACTTATCTAACTCGAACATATGTAACTTCCTCTAAACACTGCACATGTACTGCCAGTCCCAGCACTCACCATACAAAGCATACAGCTTCTCACAGCTCTCCACAGCATTTCCTCTCCCCTTGTATTGGGGTGCCATAAGCGCGTCACGCACGCGCACCATCACGCCAGCAAAAGTTACCGTTGTATTCCATGGCCACTGAAGCGGCGTTTGTCGTGCGAGGTGTTGCATATCTTTCCATGCGTTAGCTTTTCTAGCTGATGTTGGGAAACTTTCTGGCTTTTTTGCCCAGATTAGTGTAGCGAGGTGTTGCATATCCTTCCATGCGTTAGCTTTTCTAGCTGATGTTGGGAAATTTCCGGGCTTTTCTGCCCAGATTAATGTAGCGAGGTGTTGCATATCCTTCCATGCGTTAGGTTTTCTAGCTGATGTTGGGAAACTTCCGAGCTTTTTTGCCCAGATTAATGTAATGGGATGTGAAATGTTCCCCTCCGATCGTCATGGTTACATTGGCGATGGGGACGTATGTACATTTCTTTCATAGGAGGACGTATGTTAAAAGGAAGTTTATTTTAATAACATCAAGGGGACTGATGCCCTAATACTTTTATTGAGTATTTGTTTTTTATTAGACTGTTGTTAGGGAGACATCCGAGTATGTTCATGGATAGTTGCAACAGTTTGCGTGAGCTTGAGATGGCGGGGGAAATTTTTCGAAAATTTAAATGAAGGTTAAATCAAAGGTCCGCTTCTTGTCACCTGTTGATTATAATTAACTCAAACAGGCACTGAGAAGTCGTTTTACCTTCACTGCATCACCAATAACCTTCAGTGTGCATTTGTGGTAGCGGAAAACAATTTTCTTTTATAGTTTATGGATTATTGCAATCCAATAGCCCAGTCCCTGCTGTGCCGTTGAACGCCAGTTGTTCCTTCAAGGTTAATTGTGTCGTAAACTAGCAGACCGACGCCCAGGCGTCTTAATGGTTGTTATTTACTGTTTCATGGCTTCGTTGTAAACAATTGCTCCAAGTTGCGCAGCGTTTGTTAGCAACTAAATTCTTAATTTGTTATCGGATGTAAATTGAAAATTTCCATGTAAATAATTTCATAATACTTTGCTAAACAATTCCTGAGCCCGTTTTTGTGTCTGATTTTAGAAATTGCTTTGCTGATTTCCTCCTCTTTGCCACTTAAAAAAGCAAATCAAATGCAGTTGAACCTCTCATTAGCAGACCAATTGGACGGAGGACTTGAACGCCTTGGGGTGAATGGTGTTAATATTCCGGACATTCTGGCCGCAGAAATATGTGTTCTGACGAGCTGATATTATTCGTTGCATCAAATGTCCATCAATAAGCAGTGTCATTAGACGAGAGGCTCAGCTGAGCAAACGCTTGTGCGTTCTTGAAATTATGCTCCTGGATCTGGTACTCAAAGGAGGATAGTGGTACTAATTCGACTGACAACAGCTGCAGTCGGAATAATGGTTGTTTCAGTCCAGAACTGAAATATTCGCGTAGAATTGAAATTGAGTATGATAAATTTGTAATTTAATACAAAGTATCTGGTGCAAGAATTCGTGTAGAATTGAGTATGATAAGTTTGTAATTTAATACAAAGTATCTGGTGCAGTAATTCAAATGTTTCTAAGTTATAGTCTGTAAGCAGTGGAAATAATGAAACATTTGCGTTTAGTCCAGCCATAGCTGTAACGTAAGAATATTATCGTGTTACTCTGGCGTTTCTCCTCAGCGAGGATATGCCTCTTACTGCCTCTACATGAAGCGCCACTTCGACTCCATCTAGGGTAAGCAGTGGAACCCTACTCCCAATTACTTCCGACGAGACAACAAAGTATAGCGAATTCAACGCAAAGGAATAAAACTGATCCCTGATTTCCACAACCTAAGCTAGGAACAGCGCCTTCAACGGCTGAAACTCCTCTCGCTTGAACAAAGAAGATCGCGAGGTCAACTAATCGAGATCTATGAATATATTAATGGCTTCAACGATGTTAGCCCAGAAGGTCTTTTCAAAGGAGACAATGAGGCTCGCACGAGAGATTACAGCCACAAACTAACGATAATACCTTCACAAAACTTCCCGAGTCAGAAATTTCTTTCCTGTTAAAATTCTTAGCAACTATCATGTTACCGCTAAACACACGCGTAGTCTCTGCTAGCGCTGTGAACGCGTTCAAATGACGTCTCCACAAATGTTGCATAGGAAACCCCTCGCGATTTTGAATTTCTGAATCAAGATCGCTATTTAGAACACTACCGACGATGTAAAGGAGACCCTGCTAAATTGCAGGATGTTGTTGTGAAGGACCATTTTGTTACGTTGAATGAATGTTTCGATGCCTGTGCGTGGAAATCGATTACTGTTCTATTTTATTTCTGTACACATGTTTTTTCATTTGCAGCGGTGCCTTTGTAAATAGTAGTCGTTCCAGTACTGACTTAGTAATTCCATTACTGACCTGATAATTTAATTAGTGATCTTGACCTCGAATTAGTGACCTGGTCATTCCATAGCTAACTTGGTCTTTGAATTACTGACCTAGTCATTCAATTAGTGACCTGGTTATTCAATTTGTGACCTGGTCATTCAATTAGTGACCTGGTCATTAATCTAGTGACTTGTTCAGAGCTGTGCGTTGTATCTTAAAGCACTGCTCATGTTGAATTTAAAGCCAACTTTTGGTTTCGTATTAATATATGTCTTACATTAGCAACATTTCCATATTAATCGAATATAAAGTTTAGGTGGATTAAATAAATTCTAGTAAAGATCCAATGTATTTTTGAAGTTATTCAATTGTTTGTTTCTCAACTTTTTCATTTTTTTTGAAATTGTAACTGTAAGAACAATTGCGAACCGTTTTGATAACGTTAAATCAAAGGCCGACGTATTTATCAGCAGGCAGGTAGGGCTGAAGCTCTTCTTGTCGAGGTTCTTTCGAGGTCCTCTCGAGGCCTGTGTTAGCTTTGCGGAACATGAGTTAAAATTACATTGTGACGAAGCAATGCATGTAGAAAAACCATTTCCGATTCATGACTGCGTTTGCTTCGTACTTATGTGAGTGCGAGCGTAGTGCCCACCACACGAGTTGGGTGTGACCTGGAAGTGTTCAAGGTTCTCGAGTGGAGCTTTCGCATTTCTTCCATTGGTGTGAATTATGCCCTAATTCGGCTAAACTATGAGAACATGCTACCTAAGTTGTGAAGATATTAGACTTGGAATTATTAGTGGCGATGAATGTGTGAAGTCTTCACCTTGAACATGTGTGACTCATGGCAGCGAAGAAATTCACACATGTTCAAGGTTCGAAATGTAGCTTTCAAATTTGACTTTATTATTTGACAGATTTCAAGTATTAGCTCATTTTTGAGAGGTTCAAACCTTAATTTATCCACTGATGAATTTTTACTGTAGCTAGAAGAGAATAACTTAACGCATATTTTTTTTCCAAGCGTAGCTTTCGAAGTTATTCGTCAAGGTTTTGAATTTTTTCCCTCTGCGAAACGTAAAGTAATTTTAACTTGCAGTATACGCGAAAGCTGCAAGCGTAAAGTTATTCTCTGGCAATGGTTTTAGTGTAGGTCCATAGCAGTGAGAACTTTACCCATGCTTAAATTTTCATGTCTTTCAGATTTTTCTTTTCCTGAATTATCCTTCAACTTCACGAAGTATAAGCAAATACTAGCTTGTTTGTGAGAGCTTTAAAGGTAGAATTATTCCCAGAGAAAATTGTTACAGTGACTCGCAGCTAAGAATGCTACTCATATTTATTTTTTAGTGTAGCTTTCAAATTTCACTTTCCGAACCGAAGTGTGATTCGAAGCTTCTACTTAATATTCACGAAAAATGAAGAATTACTAAATTACGAGGTCATTTGTGAGGCCTTCGAAGAAAGAAATATTTCCAAACAGATTTTTCACTTGAATCAGCAGCAAAGAACTCCGGTAATGGCACTCGTTGCCTCAGTTCGGTTGACGCCTGTGGCAGGTCAGTGTGCGGACGCTGGGTGTGGGTCCAAGGGCCTGTGCAGACCTGTGAAAGTCCCTTCGAGTGACTCAGAAAATATCTCGCAAAGTAATTCATGTGCGTGCGCTCTGAAGAACAATCCTAGACAACAAAATGACAGCATATCATCCTCAAAAGCGCCAAGCAGTGTTCCTCGTGACGGAAACGAGCCTTTTTCGATACCAAACGACAATTCGGCTTTAAACTCTAGTGCAGTCAATCTAGTTGTTGATGCGAATTTATGTGCTGAGAAATTAGCGTTTAGCATTCAAAAATCTGGATTAAGTTCCAGTCCTTCAGTACATCGTGTTGAGATGGTCAATAATTCAAGTTTAGTAGGTTCCGAGATCAGTATTTCAAGAATCACAAGAACAGGTTTGTGTGCGTCAGAAGTGACGGGCTGTGAGGATAGGCTGCATCCGGTCCCAACGGGCGCCAGTGAAAGGGAGTCGAGGGAAGCACGCGAGCTCGACCGTGATAGGAGGCTGCCTCCTGCTGAGGACGATGGGCTCCTGCCTCCAGAATTCTTCGCGGAGGCCGAACAAGAACTGCACGAGAAACAGAAGTGGATCGACCGAGACGTCGAAGCGCTTCGGTAAGAATGGTTCACGTAATTCTCATCTGTAGCAAATATCGTCGAACTGAATAACGACAGATGAATGACAGGTTACTAAAGAACAAGTTAGTGGTAGTATTTTTGTGCCAATTTTAAATTAATATTTCGGAAGTTTTGTTAACTCTTATGTACGTAACCTTTACTTACAGGGAGGATGTGTTTAGTTTGCTGTGCAGTGGCCAAATTATACTCTACTAATATTCAGTGAGTACATTAGTAAGAAAAATTACTGATTAGTAGCGCTAATTTTCGATGAAGCAATACCGAAACTCAGCAGGATCATATCTTAGTCCTGTATGTTGAATAATTATAGTTTGTTAATTGTGTAGCGTGTACAATCGTTCATAGCCCTATCGCGACCGGAGAAGGAAATAAAAAGAATAAAAGGTCGCGATAGGGTTCAGAACACCACATTTCAAAAAGAAATTGAAAAAAATATGGAGGGATCGCAAAAAAAATTTCATTTCTCAAATATAGAGACACAAAATTCTTTTACTCCAGGTTTTAAAAATTATATCGTCCAAATGATGCCTTGGGGGCTGATGCACATTTGGAGCCCTTCGAAATTAGGAAGTTATTTCTGTCTCCCCTGCCGTGCGAGCGGCTTCGTCAGCAGTCCCCAACTGAGCAGGTGTCGCACCTCGTGCGGCGTCCTGGGACGATATGATCCTTCACCCATCAAATCATGTGACCAAGTTTCATTTTCGTTTTCTTCCCTGGTGTAAACCATAATTTCCCATTCTTATAACTAAACAAAGCAAAAAGTTTAATTCTAGAACTTTGGTTTTGAGGTCTGGTCAATGAATCTTCTCATTTCCTCCTTTCAATATAATACGAATTGTAAGAAAGAAAAATCGTTTATTCCAAAATCAGTCGCATACAAAGTATAGAACATCCGGTTTTTCGATTCGTAAAATTACAAGCTTAAAATTAGAGTAAGAAAGTCTCGATGGAACTTCTAATTCGGATTTGCACGACTACAATCTAAAAATTCCGTGTGGGAGTCACGGTAAAACTTCGGATCGTGATTCTAAATTCGCGTGATAAAATGTCTTAATATAGTAATTACAGTTCAAAGATGGCATATTGTAACCTAGATTCTTTTATACATTTGATAAACTGCAAAATTATGACAAAATTCGAATCTATTCCGAATTCTATAAAGGGAAAAGATAAAACAATAAAAATAGTTGATTCCGAAATCAGTCACATACAGGTGTGGATCACATAAGTAAGCATAATGTAGGTATCTTGCAAAAGCGAAGTTTCATCAGAAGAATGGCTATTTCTAACGTTTTGCAATAACTCGAGTCAGGATATTAGACCAAATAACTAGTAACGTAAGCGATGTTACATACTAGTGTTATCACCTAAGAATTATTTTCGTCTAACGTTCGAATTGAATTATTTAGAAAAAGGCTAGCTAGCGGGGAGCAGCGTTGTGAATAGACGCTTCCTTCTCTGGAACGACTTTAGTCATAAACAGCCGCTGCCTTGATGGAGGATTTGCAATGCTGAGCAGAGCTAAGTAATCAAGTCATTTCAGTATGAACCGTCAGATTATTTTGTATTTTAGCGTACAGTGCTAAGACATTTCGCCGCATCCTCAAGTATGAAATTGAAATATACCTACGGTTTGTTCGTGCTCCATGGACTAGCGGTAGCGTGATGGCCTCGTAACCGAGAGGACTCGGGTTCGAACCTCGCCTCAGGGAGGCATTTTTACGTTACCAAGGAGTACTTCCCTTGGAAAAGGAAGTTTAAACCACTCATTTCTCACATTCCTCACCACACCAGTGATTGTAAGGCATTGAAAATCCAATGGTAAAACATGTTGAAATCAATAAAGGTTCTTTTAAAGGTTCTTGTGGGCTTCATGGTGCGCTGGTTAGCGTGATAGCCACTCAGCTGGGAAGTTAGGGTTCGACTTCCGGCCCAGGTAGTGATTTTCACGTAACCATGGAGTACTTCCCTTGGAAAAGGAAGCTTAAACCACACATTCTTCACATCCCTCACGCGTCAGTAGTCGTAAGGCATTGAAAACCCAACGTTAGAACGTGTTGGAATTAATAAAGGTATTTTTTTAACGACAATTTTTGGATGTCATTCGAGTCAACTCCAAGTTCAAAAAGCCCACCCATTTGAAGCTGCGAAATAAGCTCTAAATATTTATTACCTTCCACTCTACAGGGAGATGGTTCTGCAGGAGGAGGGGCTGAGAGCGCGTACGGACACAGCATTTCTCCTCACTTTTTTGAGGGCGAGGAAGTTCCACTACGAGAAGGCCTTCGCCATGGTGAGCTTTTCTTGATATTTTAGCCTCACTTCAGTCTCGGGTCCTGAGCACTGCAGCCCTCTGAGCACTGCCGCCCTCTGAGCACTGCAGCCCTCTGAGCACTGCAGCCCTCTGAGCACTGCGGCCCTCTGAGCACTGCAGCCCCCTGAGCACTGCAGGAGCACCTCTGTCTCGGTTCGACTTTAGCTAGGTATCATAATTACATTCTTCCGGAAAATACTACACCAATCGATCTCGATACACTAATCATCAACTTATGATTGACATTAGATTATTGAAAACTATAAATACTGTAGGTGTATATAACATAGTCAAGTTCGTAATAAATTTGGAGAACTATTTTGTGTTCACAACTCAGTGGGTTACTGGGACAAAATACCAATCAAAGACGCAGTGTTGGACCTGCACAGGTCAAGGCAGGTTTGGAGGCTACAGGAGAACCGTCATTACTACAGCGCTGGGTGGTGGGAGCGAGAGAGCCAGGAACCTGCGTAGCTCTAAGGTTTTCTTAACGAGCATTGGTTCTTGTGGTCGGCAAACTCCTAGATTTAGGGGAAATGTTGGCTTGCATGTATTCACCGTCGAGATAATGCATGTGCTTGAATTGAAGTATTATCAAATAAAATTTGTTCTGGTTTTAAATCAATCAGAATTGTTATTTCAGCGTTTTAGCTAACAGAAGTAACGAACAAAATCAATGCTTTTCGAAAGTTTCTTTTAAAATCAAAATATTTAATATCAAGTTAGGTTTATCGTGGTACTAACGTGTAGGCTAAACACTCAACTTCCCACCTGGTGTACGGACCAAAACATGAATAAATCACAGCCTGATCACAGACATCCGAGTTGCAGAGCGTTGTGGGGTGACCAGATCTGCGCCGTCCTGCTGATTTGTGGGACTGCTAGGCTAAACATTGCAGAATAATGATCAGCTTCTGGGACTGGAGCGTTTATGACCCTGTTTTCTTGATGTTATTCTTGGGTTTCGAGCTTATACTTCATTTTCAAAGTCGTTTGCTTAGACTTAGTGTCAATAGGATCTGTGGATATAAATTAGGCTTTCCTCTAGTTCTAGTTACGCCTTGGTAAATCTGGATTGTAAGACGAATCATGGAGGCAAACTAACAAGAAACGAACAACAAAAAACGCTTTGCATTTATGGTAGACTGTTTAATTTTCCTTGCGAATAGTTCGACAGATACTGTACACACTGCATGTGAACACAGTACATTGTCATACATAATGGGGTTGTCACAAGAAATTTGTATTGGAATTTTCTTTGCCGGGGATCTTTTAACAGTTGACAATTCTTGTGAAAATTTTTTTTTTTTTTAAGTTTGAGCTTTTTCTGANGTGAAATTTTTTTTTTTTTTTAAGTTTGAGCTTTTTCTGATGATATTAAAGTCAGTTTAATTGGCTTCAAAGTGTTAAAAAATAGTCCTTTTTTTAAAAAACTACGACTTTACTGTTAGTGAAGCAGGCTTTAACCCTATCTGAACGAGCTGAAACTTTAGCAATCTCATTTTCACACCAATTGATCAATTTTAAGAGATCATCATGAACGAAATTAAACAATGAATCCTATGCGATCATTTTATTGTACAGCATGGGCGTATAAAATTCTTCGCCTATAGCATCGTTAAAACATTGTCAGAATGGCGTCCATGTGTGGAACGCGTTTGTTCTCGCCACTGGCCAAGGCAACGCTTTACCTCTTCAGTCCAAATAGTTTAATTAATGAATCACTAAATGTTTGAACAAAAGGAAAAACCGCTAGTATTTTGAAAGGAGTGATAAATTAAGCTATCGCAAACTTTCATTTCCTGCTGCTAAGTTGTAATGTGACTTGCCTGACGAACCCGAGTTTAATTACTAGCAAAAATGTTCGTCTTTTTATGAAAGCGTTAACTGTCTCACCTGAACAACAATTAGGTATGTCATTTATTTCTCTGGTTTTCTTTCGTCTGCGCGGTATTTCGTCGATGATATTGTTTTTTTGATCGGTGTGGATATAGCGATATTCTGGTGGTTTAAATGATCACGCACTCGTCTCACTAGGTGTAGGGATACTACAACTAGTCTCGCCACCACAACTAGGGCATCAAATAACGACACACTAGCCCCACTAGGTACATAAATACCACCAGTCTCATTAGAACTGAGAGATCAAATAATCGCACATTCGCCTCACTAGGTGCAGAGATGGCATCAGTCTCACCACAACAACTAGAAAATAAATCAAATAATCACTCGTTCGCCTCACTAGGTGCAAAGTTACCGCTAGTCCCGCCCCAACTAAAAAAACAAATGAGGCCCCCGGAATCATCCGACACCAAGCGCCATATTCTAGCAAAAACGAGTTATTTACGCCATCATCATTCCCAAACCTTTCTTTGTCCGGAGACTGAATCGTAGGTACATGAAGATAATCGCGAAATAGTCGGAAAGCAATGTAAAGCGAGACGACCCTCATCTCTACGCCTCTCTGCAAAACTTTGAAGCCGTTATCTGACGTTTTTAAAAGCGGCGCTTGGTACAGTATGTTTCTAGGAGCCTCAACTAATCACCCACTGGTCTCTTTAGGTGCAGGGATACTACCAGTCGCGGCAAACAAATGAAGCTTTCTACACCTCGCTGACGGTGGGCTCTCTGGCTGCAGTGTGGGACCAGCGGCTGCAGACCATCCTGCCCA
>VOMN01022951.1:0-40369 GCA_014899125.1 Orchestia grillus | reverse complement strand
GTCTCTCGTGTTACCCTCATTTTACTTTTTGTTTTCTCGTCCTGCTCCCACCATCTCGGAAGTGCTCCCTTGATTTTACAGTTGGGTCTCCCATCATTTTTAGACTTAACTTTTTTAACGAAATATCTATAATCATCTACACATAGTCGGTATTGGCTCGCAAGCTCTTGCCATTTCCTCCGTAATCCGATGAGGCGGCGGGAAAATTGTACTGGTTTTCTCTGATGGTCTCTCCTGCTGCCCCTCGAACGCTGGGGGGCACGAGACGGTGAGGACGTAGGGGCCTCGCTAGGGAAGCCTCTCGTCGTGTTGTTTATTGCCACAACTTGATAGTCGGACTTGTGCTAGGTTGTGCGACGAAATTCACTTAAAATTATCTCTGAAGCAAATATATTTTAATATATATGTTAAAACTGACTCCTTGAATGACATGGACTTAACATCCATGGAGGCCATTTGCGGCGCTCTCAAGCTGTGCACCAAGCCACGCTTGTCGCCCGCTCAACTGTGGGCCGCTCGTGAGGAGTGCTGTTCTCGAATAAGACAGGACTCCGTGGTATTGGCTAGTTTTCGATCTTAAGATCAACTGACGTATTCTCCTAGCCATCTCGTGGTAACATTCCTTGTCAAGGCCTCTTCGTTTTCTCTATTTAGTTCCCGGTGCGAGTGTCCACCCACCTTGGTAAAGACGGACTTCGTTTTAGAATGGAATTTGAAGAAACTCAACCATGCCGGATCAGGCAATATTCCGCTTGTTTGGAGTCAGTGAGTGTTCTTATTTCGGAAGAATCCTATGCTGAGCTCCGACAGCACGAATCAATGAGTGCATGGCCGCTTTTCATGCGTCTCAAGGCGTAAAATTTCTTGAACGTTAAGTGGGAAAATAAGCGCCTCACTCTCCTGTGACTACATAAGTATGCTCCTAAATTGTGCAAACGGCTGCGCGAAGCTCAGAATTTTGATTTCGGGTTCTTTTGTGTCACTGACACATCTCTCATAATGGACCATTGTATTTTTGGATGAACAACTGTTACTCTAATGTTTTCGTAAACAAGGCATGTATTAGTTCTTTCATGAATCCTCGTGCAGTTCTTTCATATTTGTTTTTGCCCACTCGTCACATCGGAAGCGTATCTTTTGCTCTAAACTGACAAGCACCAAAATCTAATTTTCTCTCATAGGCACGCGGAGACTTCCATGCGCCCGCTACCAAAACATGGACCCCGTTATTTGTGTCTTGCGGGTGGTAGCGCACGTGCCTGCGAGCGCTCTGGAGCAGGGAAATCATTTCATGGAAATTTATTGCATTAGTATCGCTTTCAACAATTGTATTGTCGATCTGTGAAGAAATTCGAAAAGCTTATCAAACGAATACTCGGGATAATTAGCTCTTTTAGTGTTATTGTTGATGAATTTAGATTCTCGGATACTTTGTCGATTAGTATCGTACGATTGCAATTTATTTGAGTTCGGTGCTGTTGTACTGGCAGCCGCAAAATGATCCCAGCGAACTTGTCAACGTACATTAATTATTTATCGATTGTTTATAATGTATCACAAGTGAGGTCATCTCGTCGTACTTAATTGATTTGAGCACGCACTGCTACTTGTCGACCACCTACGTATCGATTGCTGTAATCAAAGTTTGTTGTTAGCTATGATTCACGTTAGTGAAAAGGAATTTCTAGGGCCTGGTGAGTTGTTTCACTGAAGTGGCCACGAGAGCCGGTACGCTTGACCAATTGGACACACAAACTGAGCGGAAACTAAGCGTGTCAACTGTTCTGAAGAGCGCCTGGGTGGTCGTCGGACGTACGAGTCCATGCTAGTTCTATGAGAAGGGTTCATGCACTTTATTTACCGGAAACGGGTGATCAGCTCCTGGTTAAGCGCTTGCTTAGTTACCATGGACCGTCCTGGGAAGGTTCCGTTCATCTCTTAACCCCAAATTTCTCGTGCATTGCTTGCATCCTACTGTAATTCTTTGCTGGATAAAAAAATGTATGTTATTAATTAAGTTTCTTGTGCGAAACTTTATTCAGGCGGTGCATCAGTTTTGGTCTGGAATTTCTTACTGTGATTTAATATTTTTTTGCAGAAAAAAATGGTTTTGCAAGAGCATCCTTTCGTGAATATAGCAGTGTCATAGCACGCGTTCTGCGCACGGTCATTGTTTCTCGGAATTGTTTGCCTCTCAGAGTGCTGAAGCTGTGCTTACTGGTATCATTTTCTAAAGATTATTTCTTATTAGCATTTGTGTTTCGGGTTGAGCAAACAAGAAAAACATCATATGCCATTTTATGGTACGATGAGAACTGCTAGTTGAGAACTGAAACAATTTACTAATTTATAACTGGGTGACATGTATGTTAAAATTAAAGGGATCTTCAGATTTCTTAGTCTCCTCTATGAAACTGAAGCCGTTTACAAAAACGATGAATTTGTACTGGTTATATTTGTACATGTTTCTTAGCGTTCCGATTTTAAATTATTGGTGCTGTAATAGGCCTCGGCATTTTTGGTCTAGAGAACAGTGTGTGCGGCACCGATTGGTGACCCACGTGTGTGCCCAGCTGTCGCACCGACCTGCATCTCCACGTCTGATGTATGCCTGGTGAGATTTGGCTGTGTTATTGGAGATTTTTCCGAAAGCCCTTACGCCCATCACAGTGCAAGATTCATCAGGGATAGTTCAGAAACTCGTCTCTCACCTTCTCCATGCCTCACCTTTATTTTAGTGAGATATAATTGTGTCCATCTATGAAGTCTTATCAGGAATTCTAAAAGAATGTCTTGTATAAATTAATTACAATTAAGCGAGCTTTTGGATGATTGTTGTCGTTTAGTGAGACGCCTCGCCCGCCTCGATGAAGAAATTTTTGAATTAGACTTTTTGTTTCAGTCTTCAGGAGATGAAGTAGCTCTTGGCGCTCGCAGTGCGTTTATGTGATGACTTATTTGCAATTTTTGTTTGTGATGGGAGCAGCGAATGCCCGAGGAGAAGCTCGAGTCAGCTATGGACTACCTCAGGGACCATATAATGGAGGTAATCCTGATCCCAACCCTGCTGTGTACCTCTGCCCAGTCTAACCCTAACTCACCCTTCCCAGCCCTGCTGTGTACCTCTGTGCCCAGTCTAACCCTAACTCGCCCTTCCCAGCCCTGCTGTGTACCTCAGTGCCCAGTCTAACCCTAACTCGCCCTTCCCAGCCCTGCTGTGTACCTCAGTGCCCAGTCTAACCCTAACTCGCCCTTCCCAGCCCTGCTGTGTACCTTTATGCCCAGTCCTTTATTCTGGGACTGGTCATTCCTTCGTGTTCTTGTTGATGATGCATTATTTGTTCCACTGTTGTGCACTGCGCCCCATGACGCCCCCCACCCCACGCAGTGCTGCTCCCACATGCGGTGGTGCAGTGCGGTCTGGGGTGCAAGGGGTGGACAGTGGGCACGTCCTGCATCACAAATCTCGCCTTATTTCTTGTTCCAGCTGTTTTACAGCGCTCCCAGTATTTCTTGAGAAATTAGGGACCAATTTCACTCCAGTAATGGCTCTCACTCCTTTACCTCAAAATTTTACTCGTTGCTTGACTCGCTTAATTCCCCATCTTATCAGTCATCTTCTCATTTCTTTTTCACCCCTCGAAAACGTTTTGAGCTCTTCCTAGCTTCTTGCTGAAACTAAAACCTTTCTTCGTTGATTATCTTCGTTGGGACTCAGTGTTGATTCTCTTCTTTAATTCTCTTTTTGGATTCCCTTAAATGCAGAGACTTTGCTGTCAGCGCTGTTTCATAACCTGAGCGTTTGTCTACGTTCCTTCGTCCTTTCCTTGCTGCTTAGGTTAAACCTTGATCCTGACCCATCCCAGCCTCCTTGCCTCTGACCCATCCCAGCCCCTTACCTCTGACCCATCCCAGCCCCTTACCTCTGACCCATCCCAGCCTCCTTGCCTCTGACCCATCCTAGCCCCCTTGCCTCTGACCCATCCCTGCCTCCCTGCCTCTGACCCATACCGCTGACCCATCTAAGCCTCCTTGCCGTTGGATCGCGTGTTTTCACTTTAGTAGACCGGGCTTGAGGTGTACTAACGCGTCAACTAACTTGCATCGGACTGCCTCTTGTTATGCCGCGCAAATGGTCACTAACATTAGTGCATGCGCGCTCTGAGTCGTGTGCTGCTCACGGCTGGGCGAGGCGGCTCCTCGAAACCTGAAGCGCTTCTTTGGTCGGTAATGTCAGAGTTGTGCCTGCCCCTTACTGCTAACCCTGGTTTGCTTTGCTAGCGACTAAAATGATGTAAGTTTAGTGCACTTCACTGTGAAACCTAATTACTGAGTAAAGTAAGAGTAACCTAAAGTAAAACTTTATTGTCATGTTTGCTGATGTGAATTATGGTTGCAGAATGCGTGAACATTCGCGTGAGCTGCCTTTTAATCATGTGTATTTTTAATTTTTATTTTTTGAATTTTTGTTCGCAGTTCACGTCAAGATGTGCGTTTTTGCATTCGTCACGATAGGTTGAGACAAAGTTGTGTTTTAATTTAGAAAGTAATTTTATCTCGTGACGATACAAAAGCGCTTAATTCCAACCCAGGTCGCTCCAAAAACTGATAGCAAAGTAAAGCAATGTTTAATTTATCCGCTTTTATTTACAATTTTAGGGCAGTGCTTCCGAATTGCTGTGTAGGTATCATTGCTGTGTAGGTACCTATGTTGTGTCGGTACCATTGCTGTGTATGTACAATTGCTGTGTAGGTGCAATTTCTTTGTGGGTACAATTGCTATGTAGGTACAATTGCTATGTAGGTACAATTTCTTTGTGGGTACAATTGCTGTGTGGGTACAATTTGAGGATGTTGAACTTATCCTGTGTTTGCGACCTCATTCTGTGAGTCGTTCCATCGCTGAGGAGCGAGGCGCTACTCCCTATGAACTTATGATGCTTCACGGAGGTAGATAAAACTCCCAAGTTTTTCCTCTAGGATTGTGTCTGTTGATGACCTTTCGTTTGTACTCGGTGCGTGAAGCTACTTGCAGCGCATTCACCCATCAAAATGTCTAAAGCCCTCCATCCTGGTCATCTGCTTGGGTCTGGTCCCAAAGCACAATTTCAAGACTGGCAAATACCACACTGAAATTTCACGTATTATAAATATTGGCTTATTTTCGACGCTTTTCATTTTGTGCTATGCCACAAAGGAGAGATGCCGAGTGTGCATGTTCATGCCATGTGCGTATTGCCGAGTGTGTATACTCGTGCCTTGCGCGTATTGTTGTTTTCACATTTTTCTCTCTCTTTTTCTTAACTTTCGTTAACCCTTTAGTTTCTTCCATTATTGGAATAATATGAAGACAGAAATGTGGACAGAGGAAAACTTGACTCACTCGGTTGGTGCTATAAATCAATGCCGACAACACCAGTATTGGGTCACCTGTTCTCGTGCTTCAATTGGATGAAAGGAAATATGTTATTTAACAACCGGGTGCCCTAGGTAGCAACCTCGAGAACTAATTTTGTTCGGCTAGTTACAAAGTTCGTTAAAGAGAATTCAACTAATTGCGAGAGTTACATTGGGTTATCATCTAAAAAATGTCTACCCAAATAAAATTTATCTAGTTGACTTATAAGCTAGAAATCTAAGCCTTATAATAAACCAAATCATGAAGGCAGGTAGAAATGTCAAGTTCTAATAAAATTATTTTCTTAAAATTGAGCTTTCGAGTGATACCTTCACTTATCAATATCGGTAAAACGTGGTATAAGAAAGCGTGCAAATTGATGGAAATGAGAGTTGCAAGGAAATTTTCACGCCTCCCTTTACCACGCTTTACTGATGCTGATGATGAGTGTCGCCGTCATTCGAAAGCTCTATTTTGGGAAAACAATTTTCATGAAACTCGATGTTTTTAACCTGCCTCTATCATTCGGTTTATCTCGACGCACTTCTTTGAAGAGAAGAATAGCTTACCTGCGAAATTTGCAAATTGAGTGCTAGTTTGATGAGGTTAGTGCGGGTGGGAGCTGATGGTAGACGGTCGTGAGCTCATCTTGAAAACCTCGCAGGCATGCTAGGAACGCGTGCCGTCTGAGCCTGATCGGCGCCGGTGTCATGGCCGTGCTGGTCTTGTCTGCTGTTCATACGTCTCAATCGAAGTGCGCATAAGCGTGTCTCCGTATGTTTTTTCGTTTTATCTTCTAAATTTATTTCTATGCGATTGCTGTGGTTATTTATGGCTAAGCTGGTGAACTTCATTTTATGGACGGGGAGGAAAATTATACGGATCAACGAAGTATTGTCAATGTAAGGAAGAGAACTTGCATATATGTACCTGTAAGAGAAGGAATGTGCGGTGAGAGCTGCGGCGCTGCTCAAGTTGCGGGACAAAGTGAAAGAACTTGAATTGAATGCATCATGATAGTGATCCTTTGAAACGAGCTTTAAGATGTAGATCTGCAGAGCGAGGGTGCATATTTCCTTGTGTCTGATGTGTGAAACAGACCTGCGCTTGGTCAGATGAGAACAAGGAAGTCTGCTGTCGCAGACCCCCATTGTTGGTGGCAGAACCCTTTTGCTGTGCTCGAGTGGGGAAGAAAATATGCGAGCACAAATAAAGTTGATACAGCTAAGTTAGCAACAGTTGCGAATATTGATTCTATAGTCTTAATTATTAAATCCTCCGTGTGCCTGTAACGCTTAGGAAATATTAATAAGTTTTTTGCTTTAGCTTTACTGAGGAATATTGCACACTAAGTCACGAAAAGGGCAAAATTTTAAATTCATAAGCTCAGTAAAAACGGAAACTATGACGTTGAGCCAGTTACCTCAAGTGTTGCTTTTGACCCCCTCGACACTAGAATGAGCAATGGTGTAACATTCGAAGTTTCCCAAAACTGCCGAGTTCTTACCACAAAGATAGCTGCAGTCTTCGCAAAATAATATTGGAGTTATAGGATCGGCCGGGTTTTTTGTCGTTTATTTTAGGGTCTTAGCTGTTAGCTAGTCCGTTTCTCCCCTTATGCACTTATCTCTATTACATCTCGGCACCTGGCAAAATTTCACTTTTAAATTTGTGCCACTGTCATCCTTCTTCTTGGAATACCTTAGCATTTGCTGTCAATTGATAGTTAGAAATGCATGCTAGGATCTCTCTAAGACTTGAGAGGTGAAACAGCGTCGGAGTATGGTCAACTTAAATACAGGGGCCGGCCCAGAGTCCTCCTGTATTTCTCTCGGTAGTTTCAAACAAACGCAAAATATATAAAAAAATATTTTCATTCTCGAACAACGAATACCAAGCCACATTTTACATTTCTAGGGTTTAAAAATTATGTCCGGTCCCGGAATTATTATATCGTGTATTAGTTGTGTAATGAATGTTCAAAATGGTAAAGTGACTTTTGCTCCACCCTGTACATCATTCATCATTCCAAGATCGTAGTGGAACATGCGAAATTCATTGAATTTTCTCCCTATGTAGGCGTGAAGTCTGCTCGCTGAGATGTTCAACAAGCGCTAAATACATGATATATGCTTTAATTTTGAATAATCAATTGGTATCCTATTTCTCAATGCACGTCCAGGGCAGCAACAACGCTCTTTTGGCTGACGAGCGTCTGGACGACGCTGTGAACGTGTTGCAGAGGCACGCGGCCGAGACGAGCACCTCGAATACCCCGTTGCTGGCGGGACACACGGCAGGGCTCCTGCCACCCTCCTACCCCGCCAACAACACCACACTTGACAGCCATCACATCCCTCCCCATCACACCACATCTTACTCGTTAGCAAGCCATTCCCATCCTTCTCAGGAGCTTCGGAACCTCCCCCCGGCCGGTGAGTGACAGACATGCTTCTGCTGCACCACAGTGCTGCGGATGTGTGGTGCTCGGAGCTCTTTAGCGATGCTTTATTTACTTGTCGGTAATTAGAGTTATTGTAATTCTGTGAACCGTGCATCGATTTTGAGCTGGTTGGCTTGAAAAAAGTAGCTGCTGTCAGACTGGAGCTGTCGTCTGGTGGCCGTGTGTGCATCACAAAGTATAAGCATAGGATCTGTGAGCTACTTGGCTATGTGGATACAGCCTAAATATGACGTCTATGAATGTACATGTTGTCATAGTTTTATTTCTAAAAATTGGGTAATGTGAAGATACTCGTAAGACTATATAGAAATTATAATTGCTGCTCGTAGCTGGTCTCATTTTCAGTGTTGCGGCAAGTAGAAGATTCGATCTTACGCAACCTTTGATGCCAAGCTCTCGAATGATGGTAGTGACTGAACTGTTTTGTTAGTTGCTCTGCAGCTGCCACAGTGTAGGTCTGTTTTATTGAGGAGAAATTTTATCATGTACAACAAGTTATACTAAAAAAGATTCTATTTTGAATTCTGTATTGGTACGTCGATCTGAATATTGAGCAGTAGAGGATGCGTGTCGTGCCTATGAAAATTGAACTGTCCAAGTTCAGGAAGACTGATGAGCTCAAAAGGGTATTGATGAGTTAGATGGCTTGCTGCTGTCGCATGAGAGAGTCACGCAGCAAACCATTGATATTTATTATAGAAGTCACTTTTGTCTTAACTAGAGCGAATTATGTTGTAGGTGTGTTCACAATATGGGAAAACGTAATAAATTTCGAAGTTTTTATGGTCACCAGGAGGGCCTAGCGTAGTTGCACCAAAAAAGGTTAATTTTTGGATTAATATGGTGGTAAAATGATTTTATAGTCGTGAAGTCTTCAGTTCCGTTTCCTGATCAGGACAATTTTATAAAGCATGAAATCTGAATTAGAAGTGCTGCATCGCTTTGAATTGTGTGTAAAAATCGTGATTGTCTTGTAGAGGAACTTTCGCTGTAACATGACTTTGCAGCGTTGAAACTGTCAGGATTTTATATTTATTTCAAAGGAGAGCATGATGCAGTGCACTGTTGAAAATTAACTTTGTGATGAATTGTTCCGATGCAATCCCTGAAAAAAATTGGGATGTTCGAGGCGTAAGTAAAAAGGCATCGGGAGTTTTCGCGTGTTCCACCCCTTTGTTTAATGTCTTTTGTTATCACTTCTATTTACATGGTATCGTGCTGGAACATTTTTCTCGAACTCATGATTTTAGTCTGGGGCAAATGACCGTTGTTACGCGTGTCTGAGCGCAGCGACTCCAATTGACTCAGGCCTTCTATTGGAGTTGTTAGTGCCACAAGTTCGTTCGAGTGACGAATATAAGTGATCTAGCCTCCGGTCAAATTCAAAAGCTATGCAGTAGTAAATTTTACCTGGAAAAGTGCTAGTTTTTAAACGTTGTTCTACTTACAGGCTTGGACTTGAAAGACAAGGATCTGAAGGCAGAAGACATGGCTGCCGGCGGCAATGTCGGACTTCTAGGGACGACAGGAGCTGTGGCACCCAACGCTTCCATTAGTAAAGCTGGCAAGCGAAGCAGACGGTAAGAACCGCTCCATGTCGCCTCTTTCTTTTGAGTATTTTGTAAGCCCACTTACAACTGTGCTTTCTCACTAATACTAGCGAATTATTTCCTTACCAAATTAAGAAATTTAGAATCCATTGCGAGTTTCTGATTTGGCGTTGGAGGGATGCAAGTAATTGTTGTTAGTCAAACCGATATCGCTATTTGCTTCAGAAGTTTTTATATTTCATATTTACTCTGGAAATTCTAATATCATTTCTAATATTGATAACTATATTTTTGAAAGACGTAATATGGTAGAATTTGCGCTTCCTGAGTGGATTTTTAATGTTTTTGATGTTCACCGAGGAAAATCTCGAGAAGACTCTCTTACTGCATTACTGGGCACGGAATGCCACTGTTTTGTTCAGGGGATCCATCCCTATGGGCAGGGCTGAGCTTGTCATCTAGTTGCTGGATGCAACCTTGCGTTTTTTTGCGTTTACCAAGGGAAAAATGAAATTAAACTGAATTCAACGTTGTAAATATTCATGTGTAATAATTACTTCACAATATGTCGAGCAATGAGAGAAAGATTCTTTCCATGCAACATCAAGTCGTTGAGTACGAGTGTGCGAGCTGTTTAAGCAGGTTCAGTAGAATGTAAGACGTATATCATGTGTTTACGCCTGTAAACTTTCCATGAAAATATTCTAAGTAAATGTAATTATTGCTCTTAAATTGACACAATAAGTAAAGGAAGGTAAAAATGTTTTCTTCAAATCTCGTATGAAAGGATGAAGAACTAATGCTACGGGAACTGTTACTCTTCTTTCATGAATTGGTAATAAGAAAACGGCGTTGTGGCTCCTTGGTGTGTACCATCATGACGATGCTCGTTGCCTGCGGTCTCAGCAGCACATGTGCTCGTGTTGATGCGTTGTAGGGGCGTTGTTAACTGGGGGCGTTCCAGATTCCGGCCGCTCTTTGAGCGTCACAGTTATGCATAATGTTCTAGTAACGTTTTTTCACATTCCATTTTCTTCACATTCCCATTTTTTCCTATTCACTTTTTTGCCAACAAGAGTCATTGCGGTGTTGTTTAAAAGTACCTAACTGCCTTTAATTCTGTATTGTGGACAAAGTAGAAACAGGATCATATTTTCATCATGAAATTCGAATTTTCATCATGCCTATTAGTACTCGTGCCACGCCAAAATTGACGGGACGAATGCTAGTTGATCCTTAAAAAGTCCTCTTATTTACTGTTAATCTCGGGCGGAAATGTAATTCTCCCAATCACCAATACGGACTGCCTTCTCTGACGTAGTCTAGGGATTTTGAAAACAGGCCCGGGAATTTTCTACCGTACAATTCCTTTAGATGCGGACACAAAACTAAAAAAATAAAGGTTATTAGTAGGACAGATCTTTAGGTTGAAATTTAGCACACGTTTCTAAGATGCACAGTTAATACGAGGTGTTTTGTAGGAGCTATGGAGTAGCATTGAAACGACTCGAGCCGCTAAAGGATTGGAGATGGTAAACTGATCGTGGAAACCGTGCGGCTCCTTAGTGTCCCTGATTTTTGTGTTGAACTTTTTCTTGACGGTGAAGCGTTGGATGTGCTCTGCACCAGTGTTTACATTTCTATGTTATTGCCACTGCTGCGTTTTCTGATGTCTAGTCTTTAATTTATAGCGTGATGAACTTTCAAGTTTGGCTCTATTCACTGTACCAAACTTGCACCAGCTCTGTGACAGCCTTTGCGTCCCAAACTCTATAGTCTCTCGCTTGTCCAAAGAGAGATAACATGTATCAAACCCCGGCCGCATCTCGTACATTGAATTTCATAATGAAGTGCAAAGCGGGAAGAAACCCGCCCGCATCGGTCTTGTGACCACCACTGGCCGGGGCTTTTAACTCAAAGCTCCTTGTGGCTAAATTGAATGCAGTGCCGCCTCGCCATCCCACAGCGGAGTGGGGCTGCCGTAGCACTAGTTTCGTGTGCGGTGCTCTGTGCTTTTTTAAAAAAATGGCCTTACAATGAGCTCTTGATTGGCATTTGTTCCTCCAAGTATGGATAATATGGCCCAGGTTTTTCTGCTCAGTGTTAGTAGAATTTTTTTAATTATGAGCGCTGCTTTGATTCTGAATTGCTGATAAGCATTCTAAAGCAGTAGCGCAGTCGTCCCACTTACCGCACGACGGAAAATAATTTGACTCGCACGCGTCCGTTGAGTATGGTAGCATTTCTCTCTCTGTGTGACGGAGAACCCATCTTTGAGACACTCAGACGTCGGAAAGGAAGTCGCCTACATTTCCCCCAGGCTTACCAGGGCTTGTGCAGAGCGCCGACGTTGACCCGTTAATAGCCCCGAGTTATTTCTGTCCTCCGTCGGGACTTGATCCGTTTCACAAAGGAAAATGTTTAACCGTCATGGCAGGACAGAAGAGCATTGTCTTGAGTCAGTGAGCAATTTTCAAGAGTCTACTCTACTGACACGGCGTTCTGTAAGCGCTGTTAACCTCGAAGAGTAAAGTCAGTGGTCCTGACTTGAGTTTCCTGGTGAAATGTTCACCCGAACGTGGCGTGCGTCACGGCCGTCATCGAACTTTTTATGTGAGCATCTCTTGCAAACATTGTGAATCGTGCATGCTACTTGTAAGTTCTTTGAACAAGCGTAATTGCTTTACAAGTATGATTCTCTGTTTAATAGTAATAGCCGCTAAGGCGTGGAACTCAGTTGTTGGTATTGTAATGGTTCGATTGGATGCAGGGTATTGAAATTGTGTGAATGCCATTGTTCTCTTGTTTTGTCAGTAATTATATTTGTATGCTCGAATTATAACTGCGTTCGAGTTATATTGAATTTGAGCGAAATAATATCGTTCAATTTTGTTCATAACTGAAACTAAGGTCTCTTCCTCACATACTTGAAGATGGCGAGTCGTGCTCCGCCCATAGTGACAGTCCTTGCTGTTCGTTTTGACTGTTATCTAATATCACTGATGTTTCCTGCAATGTTGGACTCATTTAGTTCGGCGTGTTCTCGGTTATTGGGGTGTTTGCTAGATTTGGGTGCTATTCACTCGAGTTATTTCTTACATTTTGGGTGGGCTTGTTGCATTTCTGCGAGTTTGCCTTAGTTAATTGGACTCACTTAGACTTCTACGATGACGGTGGGGGTTCTCGTGTAATTGTTTCAGTATCATTACGTTATCATATACTTGCAGTCTTATTTCAATTTCGGTTAGGTTATTCGTATTTGCTGAAACTTCTGTCGAAATTTGGTTGTCTATTGTACTCAGGTAAATGTAACTCGAAGTTGGTGTCGCGCGTTGTACTCGCTTGACTTGTAGGCTGTTCGAGATGTGTCGAGGCTTCACGATAGTCGAGTTATCAGTCTGGCGGTTGGAGGGGTCAGGAGGTACGGTGCTTGGCTCGCTAGAGCCTTTATATTCTGTTGCATTTCCTCAGCAATTCATTATAATGGCGTAGTTAGAATAAGTTTAAGACTCCAGGAAGATCTCGGAGACTATTGGTATCAGTAGCGTTTTCTTATCAGAGGTCCTCACGCATAGGAATGAATATTTCTTCTGTCTGCGTGATGATGCCGGTGTACGCTGCAAATACGTGGTGCACTCGCACTTCCCTTAGTAAATTTGGTAATGCATCACTGGAGTACAGTGATATTTTATGTTTAATGTGAACTGTCCTTGATTGCTATTTTCAGAGTACTTGGTATACAGGTCCTATTCGAATGACTTGTGTCTGTTTTCTAAGATAGAACCCCGCGTTCCTGTGTTTGTATCCAAATTAGAAGCTCCTCTAAGTCGACGTCGAGACTCGCGAAGCTATTAAAGTCCTGTTCCACTGTTCAGCTTCAAGACTGTGGACCGAGGCGGGAACATGGTGGCCGCTACAGCAGCCGCAGGACCTGCTGCTATGGCCGGTCTGCATCTCGCAAGGTGAACTAACTTATGTTGTTCAGCCTTCCTTATTTGCGCTGTTGGGTAGACGGGCTTTCATAATTTTAAAAACTAGCCTTCCTATCTCATAAATGGGGGGAGTATCTTTAGTTTACTTCTGCCTCTAGCTCTTGGTAGTTGTGTCAATTGGGTATTTGGATTCTGGAGATATTTTTTTCGAGACTTTTGAGAAATTCTTGTCGTGAGCATTGGAGGTTTCCTTGTTTCACTAGGTTTCTCGCATACGCATTTATTGAAATGTACAGTTTTATCAGAGCCCAACATCATGAGGTACTCCAAATTATTCAGTCTTCTTGAGAAACATACTGTTCAAGCCGCTTCGATTTAATAAGTGCGGTTTTTGTGTTTTCACGGCATCTTTCTCTCGCCGTCCAACCAGTGAATTTAATTAATTCCCAATAAACTTCGAGTAAGAACCTAAATTCTAGCCAGTTCGAGGCTTAAGTTGAATATCCTCCCGTGCCAAAAGGCTCGAGTGGTGGGGTAAAGTGTCCCTCGTGCCAGAAGGCTCGAGTGGTGGGGTAAAGTGTCCCTCGTGCCAGAAGGCTCGAGTGGTGGGGCATACTCTCCCCACCCACCGTAAGCTGCTGGACCCCAGGAAGAGACACCACGCAGCGCTTCAGTGCCTGCAGGTCGCGGCGCTGTGTCTTTGCAGGTGTCATTTACTTGCGTTATAAGTGACTGGGCTGACGGTTCGCTACTAGTGATCCACTGATCTGAGGATAGCCGAAGCCGATGCGCAAAATATTGTAGAGAATTCTATTGTTTACTTCTTACTAGTATTATCGTTTTCGCTGCTTGTTTGGGCAACTACGATGAATAATTTAAAATGGGAAGCAAATTTATCGCCGTTAAAATGAATTTCTTTACATCTTTCATTTCTTTTGCCCTAAAATTTTACTGTCGTAGTTTTAGCGCTAGTTGGATGAGGTAAACTGTTTCAGATTCCCTGTTGAGGTAGAGCCTACGTTTGTTAAAAAATTGAAGCTATTTCATATTGAAACCTAAAGGACTAGGTTCTTTGAATGATTTGGATGCCTGGAATTAAAGTTGATAAATTGAAAGGTGTTGAGTGTTTACTTCAAATTTAATTATTTTACTATCATAAACTGGTTGAAATATAATTGATTCTTTGTTAAAAAAGTAAATAGAATAGTATTTTCAATCCTATAGTTGCAGTTTAATGCTAAATAGTGAACGAATACAGTACCGTTTTCTACTTTCAACGTAACGACCTTTGTAAGAAGTACAACATTAAGTCAAGGTATAAATGATCCACTCGAGACACAAGCATATTAATTTTACAATTGTACATGTAGGGCGAACGCACTCCTGGGTTGGAGACAACAGGATTCAGCACCGTCACTTGAGTTCAAGTTGATTTTAAACTGGATCCAGAAAAACATTCCGTCAATAAAGGCAATAATTAATGGCACTGAAGACGTCCCGGTCTTAAATCTTAAATCACTCTTCACTCGGCTCCCTGAAACCAAGATAGCGGTAAGAATGGGCATTACCCATTCTTATCCTTTCAATAAATGAGATGGTACTACATTCGTGGACTACTCATTATATTCTAACTATCGGGTTGAAAATATTCTATTATCGTTTTTCTGGAAATGAAAATTAGTTGTTCTAATTGTAGATAATCCTTTATGCAATAGACAGACGTCAGAAAATTTTTTTCTACTCCGCGAGTACTGTTTAAGATGCGGGAAGAGAAGGAATGTGTATTAGCTCTTCAGAATTTTATAAAGAAATACGAGTGCAGCTGAGTGCGGAATCGTAGAGTTCGACATAAATCAACGTAACCGCCCATATCAACTAGAGCTGAAATCAACATTACCTCACATGCCAACTGGAGTTGAAATCAACGTTACCTCCCATATCAGATAGAGTTGAAATAGTAACTACGTTCGTTCTTTAGTTTTTGATGCGGTTGAGAGGTAGACCTAATTACGTTACCATTAGTGTATTTAAAGGATAGTGAAACTTGGCGTTATGTTGAAAAGAAAAGGACGTTTTCTAGTGACGAGTTTAATGCTCAATTATGATACGGATACCGAGAGAGGTTTGTGCAAAGTATGACAGAGTTTTAGTTCCACGTACGCTATCTCCTGTGTTGTGATGGTTATATTTACTCGTAACCCGGCGCTTCCGATCCCATGAGAAGGAAGTTGTACTGTGGGGCTGAGGACGCGGTGGCCCCCTGGACTTGGAGCTGCGTACTGCGCCGTGTGGAAAGATTTCAAGACTAATTTCCAACCTGCAACTAATGTCCATTTTGTTCAAGTGTGCCATTTCGAGACGCGAGTGTAATTTTATTAATACTATCAAAAAACAACGGCCTGGCGCCAAGAGACAGGCGGACCCCCCCGAGCACAAGGCAACTTTGAGACACCTGACCGCTGCTAAGAAACCTGCTCAAAACGTCATTCTAGGCTCACTTGAACGCCTGCACTCCCACTCGGTGAACACAAATCCGGGCAATGAATCCCATGCCGAAACAAATTGGGCCATAAAAGAACTGAGAAAACGTACCATTGTAGGATAAATTTTCTCCGGTCAGTAAATTGAAACTCTCTCCTGAAGGCGTTTTGTGTGAGGATGTTCATACACAGCCGATAAAACGACCATCGACCAACCCGCTTCCTCCCTGGCGAATCCTTGTGCAGGAAATGCGTTAATGATGTGTTTTTTCCTTTTCATTTGTAATTCGTATTGTTTCATGAAAATATCTGTGTTTGAAGCATAATTTCTCTACTTATTTAATCGTTGATAAAGCGGATGTGCGTGTGTCTTGAGAAATTATCAACAATGTAAAGCGTGTGTACTGCCGGAGGACCACGCTCTCACAGCTCGCTGAGCTGTGCGTGTGGGCGTCGTCTTGCAGGCCGCCCAACAGCTCCTCCTCGGGCTTGCTGTCGCACACCACTATTTCTATGGAAAGGCAATTGACATCCTTCTGTTAACTGTTCTATCGTGAACAGTTGCTTCAATGATCGAGGGAAAAATACGTTTGTTCATCCTTCTTGATGAACATCTTGTATTTTTTTGATGTTTCATGTCTGCGTTATACTTGCTCTTAAAAATGTGTTCATTATGATAAATGTCCTATAGTTGCTTCGTGCTCTATATTTTTCATTTTGTGCAATTACATTGCCAGGAATCTTGTAGCAATTCAGCATACCTATTACTCTTGTTATATATTTTCTCGTGGCGATCTCTGCTATGAGGAATTAGCCACCCCATCCAGGCTGGAGTGGTCGTCGCCCGTGCCAGTGGTCATGATTGCTGAACTCCACCTCAGCTGTGCATTGTGACGATCTCTGCTCTTGTCTCTGTGTTTTGGGAATGGTTGCTCTGTGAAGGCAGCTCTGATTGCAACCGTAACAGCTGCGCCGGAGTCGGTTGTAGGCTTAATTCCAAACCCTGTCTCTTTTTTGTACTTTCAGAGTCTGTATCGCTGAGGAGGGGAACGCTGGAGTGCCTTGCAGCCACCTCCGCCACCAGCTGCTCTATTTTTTCTGCAATGTCGCTTCCATCTATTTTCTAATGCTTCTGATTTATTTTTCGTTGCATGGCCGACGGAGACTCTGTGATCGCCTACGCTGAGCGGAGGTCGGGACTAACTCGTTCATGTGCATGTTATTAATAAAAATTTAAATATATTTTTAAGCTATGCCTGCGGAAGGTGGACAGATGGGAGAGGTCACCCCGGCAGCTCTTCGTTTTACATCTACAGCCGCCCTCCGCGAAAACGATACATGAGAAAATATAAGTACAGGTACTGTGTCATGGATGCTGGAGTGCACATTCACTCACCAGGGTGGATTTAGCTTTTATCTTCGAACTGTCCAACGTTCTGGAGTCCTTACGCCGGCGAAGGAACTGTAACTATCAGCTGAGGATATGTTTTGTATATATATTTCTATTAATGCGCCTATCATTTGTAGCTATCTTCAATATGAGGGAAGGACAACGACTCTCTGCAAACAACGTAGCCATGCGAAGGACTTACCACGTGTGTAATGTAAATTTTGTTCTGTCAGCAGTGAAGAGGAGGACGACTCCCTCGACCCGGAGACGAAGGCTGTGCGGGAGAAAGAGAGGCGCCACGCCAACAACGCCAGAGAACGGTTAGTATTTCACCCGAGTCTCAATTCTTTGTACATCTTTCTTATCGGTTAGAAATTGATCCTTCCGAAACGTTTCGCAACTGAGAAAACTGAAACTGTAGTATACAGTCTGAATTAAAGTGTACATTCTAGAGCAGCGTTTCCCAAACTTGTCCAATATGTGACCCCTGTCAGTAGCACCAACCCTAACGTGGTCCTCATTTGTAAGCCTTCTGAGAACGCACGACCGGTCTAACGTGAAAAACTTAGTTCCGTTCCTGCCAGCTGAATGTAGTGCGCAGTTGGGCCCTGTATGACGCCAGAAAAAAGCTCATGGCCTCCAAAGAGGCCATGAGCTGCAGTTTGGGAACCACTGTTCTAGAGTGTAATTCGTTACACATCATTATTATGAAATAATTTTTTCTTAAATTACTCGTTTTCATGAGTCTAATTTTGCTATCGCCCCTCTCAGGCTTATTTTGGCATGGTCATATTATTGATAAGCTCGTGAATATTTCATCACATCATGTTTGCCATCGTGACACCCTAAAATTTGCTCCTCATCAAGAGAAAAATGCTTACCCTTGTACCCCAATGCAAGAAAGTTGCCTTATCCTCCTCTTTGCCTCTTACTTAATCTCCTCTTTGTCTCTTACTTAATCTCTTTTTTGCCTCTTCCTTAATCACCAGCTCTCGATTCTCTTGCCGATTTTTTTTCTAATTTTGATTCTCGTTGAAAAAATATAATGCTTTCGTCGAAATGTAAACTTTTAAAGTTGTAAGGCCTAATCGTGAGAGACATAATTTGTTTTAATTAGTTGCCTACTCGTTCTTTTGCACCTATGGTTGTAAAATACTACTTGACCACAAAAATTGCACCAATGTTGCACCATTACTAGGTTAAGGGTAGTCAAGCTTCAAGCTTTCGTCAAGAAGTTTTCGATTTACACACTGCAGAGTGAGGGTATGGGAGTGTTGAGGGTTAAATTTTATTGTTTACGGGTTGTTCTTATTTCCTCAATTATCTTCTCTGGTTAGTGTTGAGAGCCAAGGTGGGCCGCTCCAGCGACCTCCTCCGCAGTTTCTGTCTTGCTCCCGTCTAAAGAATCTGATCATTTTGCTTGAAGCCGTGCACGCTCTTTAATAATAACATGGAGCAGTAATTCAACATCTCTCAGTAATTAAATGAGGGCTTTCCTATCGGAGCATTTTTACGGTTCATTGAGACTTGAGTGAATCAATTGTTTTCGTTCACTTGGGATATTGGTTGGGAAATAAGAGGCTCGAACGGGACTTTGAAAGTTTTAAATTGTTAGAACTTTTATACAAGAATTTTGGATGATATCGTGGATACGAGATTACTATATAGCTCCAGCTTTGAGTTCGTTTTTCTTAGCGTCTTTCTGACTAGATAAATAGAGCGCCCCAATTGACTAGATAAAGAAACCTGAATGCTACAAGTATAAAAATAGAACAAGAAAACTCCAATTGGCGAGGATTAATAAGAAAGAAATATTTTGAAATTAACAATTTTAAACTGAGGCTTGCGTTTAAAATTATTCATTTCTGAAAAATTGGACTGGTGAAGATAACCGGAGACTTCAAACCAAGAAGGTTGAACGTGAGTGGGGCGTCCGAGGCGTGAGCCTCAATTGCTTTCAAATAATGCCTCAAATACATGCCTCTCAAATAATGACCATAATACCTGCACTTTTCGGCTCTGAAAAATTAGCAAAAGAATTTAGAAACACGACATGAATAAACATGCGACCGAGAATTAGAAACAAATTGTCGATAGAAATAACCTAACGGGTTACCTAGGTAGTATTGAAAATCGAACCAGGAAAAGTCGAAAAGATGAACAAGCAACCAATAATTAAAATCAAAATACGATAGAAATGACCCGACGGTCTTGGATGGCCTAGTATTTGTATAAATATTAATGGTTAAGTAGATCTCCAGCGCTCCCTATTGTATGATCTATTCGAGTGGCCTTCTCGTAGAGTGACCTCCGCATTCCATCGATCTATAACCTCTGTCGAGCTCGAACACACCGTTCTTACGCTAGCAGCATTACTATCTCGCCCAAACGCCTGTTCTCTCCATGTACCCAAACCATCTAAACGCCCAGCACTGAGCCACCTGAACCACAACCACCCAACAAAAAACCCTGAACACCCAGCACCGAGCCACCTGAACCAGCCAACACTAAGCCACCTGAACCANACAGAAGTCAACAGTTTCGGATAGTCCACTTCTGTATCTGATCGTCCCTCATTTCATAGCGAGCGTGTGTGTCATTGGTCATATTACGAATGGCATAGGCAAAGTTGAGTTTAATTTTTGTCGCTTAATGGATGACTCATGTCTTTGTCATTTTTCGCTTATGTATTATGGTTTATTGATTTTTTTGTTTAATTCTTGTAAAGAAATTTCTAGCAAGGAGGATATATGGGCCACTAATTGTTTATTAAGTTTTGATTTTGAAAAATGTCACAAGTATTAAAAATTAGATCAAATTTTTGACGCTGTTATGCGTGCTAGTTTTTCACCCAAACTCTTGAAATATGACGAGGCTGAGCGTCCTCCTTGCGCTTTCATCTTATGCAAATTGTATTGTGTGTGAAAATTATGCTGATTTTCTCCTTTTCTGACCATGTGTTACCATCAGTATAAGAGTCCGAGACATTAACGACGCGTTTCAAGAGCTTGGCCGCATGGTCACGCTCCATCTCAATAACTCGGATAAGACGCCCACTAAACTAAGTATCCTTCAGAACGCGGTCACTGTTATTCAAGAATTGGAACGCAAAGTCAAAGGTGAGTTCAAAACTTTCTCATGGACCAAACCTTCATCTTACTCTCGCACGTGTTGACCGTGGCTCGTTTCCTTGTAGTCGATGTTTGGAAAGTTGACCACAGTTGGACTTGTTCGTTGGTCCTCCTTGTAGTTACTCGAACTTTGGAGAGCCTGGAAGCCCGGTTGCGGTGCCTGAGAGTAAGGTGGAGAGGCAGTGAGTACATGGCAGTAATGTGTTTGCTCTTTCTTCTCTCCAGGATTCGTATTCGAGACATTAACGACGCTCTAAAGGAACTTGGCCGGATGTGCATGACACATCTCAAGTCTGACAAACCGCAAACAAAGTTAGGCATTTTAAATATGGCCGTTGACGTAATTATGTCGCTGGAACAACAAGTTCGAGGTAACTGGCAACGCCTCCAATGCTTTCATTATTTTCTTTTTTTCGTGCTTGCCTGCTTGAATTTCCTCAACTTTTTCGTTTCATTCTGTTAGTTTCTCCGAGTTTTCCCGCCTTCATGTTCGTAGCATTCAAGTTGTTCTACATTGTGAGCCCTGAAGCTTGTGATCCTAACTGCCTACTTTATATCTGTGGTTTAAAGCTAAAATACTCTCTGCACGTGTTTTGTGGGCTTGTTTGATCTGCGAAATTTGTCTGTTTGGTTCTTCTTCGTTTATAAACTTTAGTGTGTGTATTTTGCATGAAAACCACTATGGTTCTCAGAGGGCTGTGAAAATAGCTGCAAATTGCTTAGTCAGAATCCGTGTTCAATTCGTGTCGGAACTTATCAGATGTGTTCGTTTACCATTCCTTTTCAGTAAACTTCAATTTACATTCCCTTTGATTTTTTGAATAGAATTTTGCTTAAAGATATTTCATTTTTGCTGCATTACTTTTCTGCGAGTTTTACTGTTGTTATACTAGTCTCGTCAAGGTTCTGCCGAACCGAATTAAAAATTTTTACTCGGACGTACAGTACTTCAATGTTTACACTCTTATTGAATAAGTTTTAATTTCCTGTGTGTTGACTTGCTGACACATGCAAATGTGCCAGGTTTACGAGCGATCTCGTGCAGTGATGACTGCCCCGAGGAGCCTGGCTCCTCACACCAGTCGCAAAAGCTAACTCCTGAACTAAGCAACCATAGCCCACTCCTCAACTGAACAGGCCTTCTCACCCTCGCTTCTCTTCCCTTTTCTTCTCTGATAACAATGAACTGTTCCAGTCACAAACGCGTCACGCCAAAAATTGGCTTTTGATGTCGGTCTTCTGTGTTTAAAGTCGTCAAAAATGGTTGAAGTTCTGAACTGATCTATTGAACTTCTATTGAATTTATATATGGCCCCTTGTCGTTAATATGATAGGAAGCCTTCATAAATGTAATATTTGAAGGAGCGATTTGTTGACTTGAACCATGTTCCGGCAGTTCCTTCTTTTTCATGCAGTGACATTTTCATTTTTCTCTAACACTAATCCAATGATACGGTTATTCGGTAAACTTTGCTTTTATTTTATTTTTGTGTGTATTCTCGTTGCATGTGTTTGGCAACTTATGTGATGTAACAATTATAACTACATATTTAAAAAATAACCAATGCTTTGAATTAATCTTTCCATCTTCAAAAACTAACCGCTCTACTGTCTATATTTTACGGAACATATTGATACTCTCAATGGTTTTTGCTGTATGTATCAGAATATGCCTATGTACGTATGATGGGAAGAACAACTTATGTTGAAAATATTGTTCTCTAGTGTAGTGGTCATCGAACTTTTTTTTTACACCTGCACCTTTTTTTTTTACTGTAGCCGCCACTCGGGAGGCATAAGATAGGCAATAGGCAACAGAGTTAGGTTTGGTTAGTTAGGTTTGTCTATCCTATGCTATTGGGGCTAGCGCACCCAGGGAATCACTGTTAGGCTACCTCAGCTTTAGATATGCCTTCGGGACTTCTACCTTTCGTGCCCACTTTGCTTCTTCCCGTTTTTATTTCTTCTCTATTTCTTATTTGTCTTTTCTTCCTCTTGTTTCTTCACTTGCTGTTTCTATGCACAGGGAATCTTGTATGGGAACACACCTTGTGGATAGAGTCCCCCTTCTCCTAAGTTCATACTAAATGATCCCTACTTTTTCGGTGAGAGTCCAAGTTACTGAAGCGCTGCTATCACCACCACTACTATTACTACTTGCTGTAGCCTCGCACCTCAAAAAAAAAATTATAGCTACTGAGGACAAAAAAGTGAATTTATACTCAAGTTTAGAGACAAAAGGGACTGTTTTGATTACCTGGCAAAATATTTTATACACTTTTGTGATCCCCTGAGAGTGCGAACGCTCCTGGTTGGGAACCCCGCTTGTGTGTATTGTGGGTTGGTTCCAACGTTGGCGTCAGCAGTGTGGAGCAATGGCGGTCAGAGACTGTAGTGCTGTAGGGCGTTCGTGCTTTGGCTCAAGCCCATTCGTGTGCCTCCGTCAGCGAGGTATAATTGCGTCGACCCAATCTCAGTGGATCCTGGGGACAAATTATCAAATGACATACATTTATAGAAAAAGAGACTTCACGTTTATTGGTCTCTTAAAGTTGGAGTCTGTAAAACTGCCTGAGATATTTATTCTCTATTATCATTTAGAGGTTTAGGATGGCAACAATGGTTTCTGGGAGAGGCGACCCATTATGAATCTCTGTTGCACTGATCAACTCATTTTTAAATTATTTTAACTGTCTATGGAAACCTTTGTTCGTCAAGTGACTACAAATGATGTGAACCTTTCCTCCGAGTAGTAAACTAAAAAAAATTATATTTTGCTAGGTCCAGGTGTGCGAGGTATTCGCGATTCAGAAAACTTAAGCTTTCAAATAATTTTGGTTTTATATTATTCATAGGAGGCGTATAGTTTGCTACACGCTTCATAACGAGATTGAATCCATGATAAACTACTCATGTAGAAGCTTAAACTTTCTTATATTTGTCGTGGTGTACTACTGATGTGGAACGTGTTACATTTGCCGTTGCATCCTACTGCTTTACTGCGACGTTAATGGACTCGTGTACTCGGAATCAGATCGCAACCTAAACCCGAAAGCTGCGTGTCTGAAGCGTCGTGAGGAGGAGAAAGGAGACGGCTCGAAACTCACGCCACCTCCGTCTGCACACCTCGGGCCCCCGTTGCCCTCTGGTCTCCAGCCTCAGCCTTACTCCGCCCTGCAGGTGAGTGTCATGCGTGTTCCTGCGCACGAGGTGCCTCGTCTGCGAGGCTCCGACTCAACCTGCAATCTAACTGGAGTGCGTGGAAGAGAGGGGGCCTCATCGTTTATGCCCTTCAGAGAAATGGCCCGGATTTTATTACAATCGTTGTGGTGAATCGTGGAGCTCCACGCGAGTCGGTGTTTAATTTTGAAGTTGAGTATATTTTGCCTGTTGTTCGCAAGTAAATGAATTCTTTTCAACACTTGTACGCTTCACAATGCAATGCCTTACACTAAAGCCTTCGAAATCTTCTTCGCGTGCAAGCCCATCCGCGTTCACTTTGGCTTGCATCAGGTTGCCGTTATTTAAACTTTGAGGTTAATTAAGTGATGACGCGCTTTTTTTAAAATTTATGAGTTTACTCATTGATTGGCTTTTATGGTGTAGTTAAGTATGCCAGGATCCGAATCCGGCGTGAAACTATGCGTTGACTGACACAGTTGTCGTGTTTACAGGGAGACGGACCTCACATGGGACACAATGCTGGTCAGCACTGAGCGGACTATGCGCCAGTGTTAGCTCGTGCGAAGGCGAGTGCTCAGCATCCAGTGCAATACTTCTGTCGCTCTGGAACTGAGCCCGGACTAACTCCAGCACTTCTCGTCTCAACGCTTTATCTACTAGAGATCATCTTCAAATGTTTCATCGGTACCATTGTCATTGTCGGCCTCGGTTATTTTCTTCGTTGAAAATTACTCGAGTCTCGCGCTCCCTAGACCATTCGATTAGATTCATGCTCTCCATGAAATGACTCATTCATTTTTACCAGTGAGATCATTTGTCAGTTTCATCACGTTTCTATTATGGCGAAAAAGTGAATATTTAGGATCATGTCACTAGGAAGACACAGTGAGAACAACTCGGCAAGGATGGAACTTCTTAATTGTCACCAAACGTGTCGTGATTTGCGAGTTACGATTGATCGTTGTGTCAATGCTTACATGTTATTTAAAACGTTCTGTGGATAGGTTCCACTCTTCGCCTTGGTCCAGATGATTCATACATAACTGTATCATTGTTTACTTATTATTTCTTAGTTATTTTTTTTACTTGAGGTAGTCTTTTAGCTGGACTCGACAAGAGCTAGACGTTCGCCAATCCAGTTTTAGTTAGTGTAAAGCTGGCGCAAATCATGACAGCTGGCTGTGCCTCTTTTACGAACTATTTAAGCCTTCAACTAGCTCATTTGTGACCTTTATATAAGGTAATGATTTTTTTGAGATTTAATTCAATTATGCATATGTTTGCGAAGCGGACAAACTAAGTTTCGTGTGTGAGATGCCCTGTATTTTACAGTGAAGTGGATGTAGGGCAGTGAAGTGGCTGTAGAGCGGTGAAGTGGGCGTAGGGCAGTGAAGTGGGTGTAGAGCGGTGAAGTGGGTGTAGAGCGGTGAAGTGGGTGTAGAGCGGTGAAGTGGGTGTAGAGCGGTGAAGTGGGTGTAGGGCAGTGAAGTGGGTGTAGGGCAGTGAAGTGGGTGTAGGGCAGTGAAGTGGGTGTAGGGCAGTGAAGTGGGTGTAGGGCAGTGAAGTGGGTGACGAGCGCTCTGCCCCTGGAGCCGCTCTAGCGTCTCGTGGGCGGTGATGGCAGTGGGCTGTGATCACCACTTACTACTTCAGTTGAACTGAAGTTTTCAATTTTTGTCATTTGGTCATTCTATCAGCATTCTTTTTAATGACTTCTACGAAAAGCCTTCAAAAGGCTTGAGTAGTTGAGTAGGCTGGCTCATTGTCGTGCAATCGCTTGAAAAATGATCTACTTTGGAATGATAGAAAATAATTGGTCTGTACTGCCATCAACCCCTAAAGCTATTACGGTATCGTACTAAAAAATGCTAGCATACGATAAAAAGTAAAATTCGTTAAAATGTTGAGATAACGGTTTTTTCCAGTATTGCGGGTTGTCATCATTTTTGTGCTGGCTAAAGTACTCTTGCAACGCTCGTGTAAATTTTCGTATTTTCAGCGCTGTTACAGGTTTCTAAAAACTCAAGAGGAACCATTTCCGTGTCTAAGCTCTATAGCGTGTCTCTGACGGAGAGTATTTGTGCGATAATCTTGTGTTCACTGGCGAAACTCGGATAACAATCGTGTGTTCACTGGCGAAACTCAGATAACAATCGTGTTCTGTGGCGAAAGCTACAACTCTTATGACCCTCAAGAGTGTTGCAAGCCTAAGGCAGCTGTCGGCTAGCTCTCCGGAAAAGCGACAAAGGCGGTTAAGAATACTCAAACGCTTCTCAACAAATTTGACGAGTAGACTTCCTAGCAGGGAACCATGGTACAACCTCGTTTTAAATTAAAAAGCACTCACTAATTGCCAGAGCCCGCCGCTGTTGTGCACTGTTTCTGTTTCAATTTGCGCTCAGCGCTTGGGAGAGGGTCAAGTCATCGTCATTTTGGCGGTAGTATTGATGTTTTTCACCAGCGCGAAAATTTACTTCTCTACTTGCTGGTATCCCAAACCGAAGGGAAATAAAATCATGACCGCGAGAGCATGGAAAACCGGTTGGAGCTAAACATATTTATTGACTGGAATTATTATTGTATTAGAAACACTTTTTCGAATGTGGAGATTATTTTCAATATCTGAAACGAAATACCAAACCTATAATATAAAGGAATTATCATATCGAGATAATTAAAATTGAGCCAACTGTAATTGTAAGCCAGAGTGTAGTCCTATAAGACTGATCACGTTTGGGCGTCACGTATGTGAGTGAGGAAGTTGAAATACCTCAGGTGAAAAGTTTTATAGAGTAAATGTAAATTGAAGTTAACGCTCCAAGAGGAAGGAGACCGGTAACACGTGCTTGAACGGTTGCCACATTGTAAATCATAATTTTGGTTAGCAAACACTGAATGAAAAGGTATCAAACCGTCACTTAGGTTTTAGAACTTGAATGCGGCAACGCCAATCAAATAATTATTGTAATCCGAGCGCACATCGCCTGCAAAAAAATACCTTAAACCACAATGGAACAAAAAAGTGATGTAGTTACAAAGGTGTTTGGGGTGTATACTCAAGTGTTTTCGATTAACGAAACAAACACAAGCTTCCCCAACCTTCATCACTGGTTTTATTTTTGAGTAAAATTAATGTTTTGCCTTTTGTAAAGTTTTACTATGAACACAAGAGCCTAGAAGGCTGCTTGCAAGCTTATCATATTTATTGACTAGAAATATTGTACTAGAAAAATAAAATGAGCGTTTCGACCATGAAAGGCCATTGTCAACACCTGAAACAAAGTACAAAAACTTCAATGAGACTTAATTATCATATTGAGAAAATTGAAACTAGGCCGATTGTGATGGGAATAAAGCTTTGTATCATTTAGAACAGGTTTGTGTGATAAAATATACAAAGATTCTAAAATACGCAAATCGACGGTGCCAGATGACGAAGAAATAGTTCTAAAATCTTCAGGGAGTATAGGATAGGCTATAGGCAATAGGGTAAGGTTAGTTAGATTTGTCTATCATATGCTATGGGCACTCCCAGGGGAGCACTGTTGGGCTACCTTAGCTTTAGATAGGCCTTCGGGACTTCTTTCTTTCGTGCCCACTTTGCTTCTTTCCGTTTTCATTCCTTCTTCGCTATTTCTTATTTGTCTTTTCTTCATCTTCCTTCTTAACTTTCTGTTTCTATACACAGAGGATCTCGTGTGAAAGCACACCTTGTGCATAGATTCCCTGTTCTAAGTCCATACTAAATGGTCCCTACTCTTTCGGTGCGAGATAGTCTGAGTTACTGAAGCGCTGCTATCACCATCACTACTACTACTGTTCTAAAATCATCTAAAATCTTCCAAGCAGGCAGAAAGACCACACTTCTCAGCGTGGGGAGGAGCTGAAAGAAGGAGGTTGGTGCCGAAAATTCTATTGGCACGCTCAGCCACACGAACCCAGAGCTCTGGTAATAGAGCATACGTACGTATTATGACTTGCATCGTGGGCAGCAGTGTTCATATATTTCTGGAGAAAGCATGCATTTATTTAGTTTGTATTCGAAATTAGAAATGGATCCTATTCTGTATTTATTTACCAAAATTCCTTTGAAACCCATTTGAGGGAAATATTTTGATAAAAGGAAAATTAAAAGGCCTAATTTGTATATATTGCATTACGAACTTTAATTCTTAAAATCATATTTTAGTAGCAATAGTTATCTTTTAAATTTATATATTGAAACTTGTATCAAGAACTTTTTGAATGGCAAATATTTTAAAACTTCTACTTTTCATTTTACGATGGCAAAAAATAATTTTTTTTGGGGGGGGGGGGAGTCTTGAGCCTGAAAAACTCGAAAAAGGTATAATTTCCCTTTTTTCAACATATATGTTTTAAATAGGTTTCACAGTGATTTTGGTTAATAAATACAAGATGGTCTCAATTTTGAATTTCAAAGCCAAACTTCCTAAGTATATGCTTTTGGCAGTACTATGTAAACGCGGATGCGCACTCTGTACGTCAGAATACGCGGGCTCTACTCCTAGAGCTCTCAGTGTTAGCGTGGCTGAGCAGGAAGGATTTTCCACACCAACCCTCTTTCAACTCCGCTCATACTCGCGCTGAGACGTGTGGTCTTCCTGTTCGCTTGGAAGCACTTCAGAGGGCATAGGATAGGTAATAGGGTTAGGTTAGTTAGGTTTGTCTATCGTATGCTATGGAGATTGGCGTCTCCAAGGGGACACTGTTAGGTTACCTCAGCTTTAGCTAGGCCTTCAGGATCTCTAGTTTTCGTGTTTACTTTGCTGTATTTCATTTTCATGCCTTCTTTTCCGATTATTCTTCATTTCTTCCTTTTCACTTTACTGTCTCTATGAGCAGGGAATCTTGTGTGGGAATGCACCTGTACATAGATTCTACGTTTTCTTAAGTCCATATTAAATGGTCCCTTATTTTCGCTGTCTTTCGATCACATTTCACGTGGGTAGTGAACTTTAAACTAATTAATTGGCTACTATAATCTAATCTGCTTGGAAAATTTTAAAACAATTTCTTCCACATCCAGCACCGTAGATTTATGTATTTTAGAAACTTGTATTGTATCAGAAAGACTCGATTTAAATGATATACAGTCTGTTTTGTCATTAAAATTTGCTTATATTTAATTTTCTCTATATGATTATTTCTTCGCATGAAAGTTATGTATTTTGTTCCTGGTTTTGAAAATGTCTTTTATGGTCGAAACGCTCATTTTTTCTAGTACAATAATTTTAATCAATCAATGATACGCTTTCAAGCGGTTTTCCTTGCTCATGTGTTCATAATAAAACTTGACAAAAGGTAAAGCTTTAATTTAACTCGAAATAAAATCAGCGATGAAGGTTAGGAAAGCTGGTTGTGTTTCGTCAATCGGAAAAACTTGAGTGTACACCTAACCTGAACGCTTTTGTAGCTGCGTCACTTTTTTGTTCCATTTTGGTTTACGGTATTTATCTTACAGGCGATGTTTGCTCGGATTACAATAATTACTTGATTGGCGTTGACGCATTCAAGTTCTAAAACCTAAGCGACGGTTTTGATACCTTTTCATTCGGTGGTTGCTAACCAAAATTACGATTTACATTGTGGCAACCATTCAGGCACGTGTTACGGGTTTTCCGTCCTCTCGCAGCGTTAACTTCAATTTACATTTATATTCTTTTTTATGTCAAGCTTTTGGCCTTCGAGGTATTTTAAATTCCATGCCCATTTACGTGTCATCTATTTATGTTTCACTCTTCCTCCCTCATTTTCTTGTTTTCTTGGAGCGCTTATTTTCTTAACATTGAAGACTTTCGAGATAAGAGTCAGTTAGATCTGAGATAACAAGGTCTGTCGGCCTTTCCGGACGAAGCATTTCTCAAATATATCTGCAGCGCTAGCTGCCTGCAAGCGATGTAGCCACTCGGGCTATGACCTATTGGAGTGTTGAGTATTCGATAGGTGATCCGTGCCGTCATTTTCCCCATTCGCTTTTCGAGGTTGGGGCATGATTGTCATTTGGGTGAATTGAACTTGAGCACTACCGCTCGTAACTTACGTTGGCTGCAAGGCCATATTTATTGGCTCTGGGACTGCTGACGGACTCGGCGAATTCAGGTCTCGTGGCTGTGTGCATTCGTAAGATAATGGGTTAGCAGTGGCGGGGAGATGCGTCCGTGTGTCGCAGGTTGGAGGAACAGGTAGACTATAGAAAGAGTTTCACTAGGGATTTATAATCGATCTGTTTTTTGTTTTTATTCATATTTGGTTAAAATAATCGATTTCGTTGATGGTACTTCAGAGTGGCGTATTCGAGTACACCTGTATTCCTTCCCGGAAATGTGACAAAATCGGTAATAAAAATTTGAGAATTTTTTATTTGAACATGTCATGTTCTGCCCTGAACAGTAATTGAATGATCATGTATAACAGTTATCATGTTTACTTCAATATCTAAATTTAAACTTTTACAAAGCAGACTAAAGTATTCACTGTGAGCTAGCAGCGGTCATCAAAAGAGCATCTGGTTTTGGTAGCACGCAATTCGGTTGTACATTGTTGCAGAGAGTGCACTTGTCAGCAAACATGGGTTTGCAAGCCAAAACCGAGATTGCGGTTACATAGTAATGACAACAATTTAGCTCTTATGGTATTCTAATGGATGGCTTGATTTTGATCGAAGCGTAGTCCAACTCCTAGTCCGGTTGAGTCACCCTGCAGTGGGACAAGCAAACGGGAGTTGGTCCTCGGCGCCCGTAGACAACTTAGAAAGCCTTACTCTATCAGCAGCATTCATTTTTCGGAATAAGTTTCAAGTGTAACGTCACATCTCCTTATCTTTTTCCATCACCTTTGAGTTTCGTCTGTGAAAGTGGAACCACTGCTAAGGGGTCACGTTGATCAGGGTTTTTCCTCTTCATTGTTATTTTTTCCACGCACAATATGATTCTCTGCCTCCTGGTCGTTCTGTGAGATGAATGAACCCAATGATTGTTTAGTTGAGTTATAGCAATTGGACGTTTCATCTCACGGCGAATTCTGCGAGAAAGTCTACTCAACCTTTCGTCCCTATGCTTATTTCTGCTGTGCAGAACAACACTATGTATTCTCATCTTATGCTGAAAGCGATGTTCGTAGTTGTAGGAAAGATACCTCTCTTGCCTTGAACAGTAATCCTGTAAAAATTAGTAAATTGTTTGCATGTGATATATTTGTATAGCCGCGCTATACTCCAGCTCTGTAAATAAATGGTACGAGATAAATGCTGAATAATTTTACTTTATTTTTTTTTGGCCTGCTGCCCTTAAAGAAAGTTTTCTTTGGTGTATATAAATTTTTGTTCGATTGAATGCCAGGTTTAGTAATGCAAACCGAACGTTTTTACACGTGAGGTTGACGACGTACGTTTTTGTAATTTCACTGCTATCTAATGTGCCGTCCGTGTCGCCTACAACGCGTTATCTATCCCGCTTGGAAGGACGTTAGGAGGAAGAGTTGTTCTTGGTATGTCAAGTAAATTTGTGCCATTTCCTATTTATTTTTATCTCGGTAGACAAGAGTGACTTAAAGATGTTGATTCGCTCTCCACTTCATCACAGAGTAGCTCTGTCGTGCCCAAAAATGCGGCGTTGCACATTCACTTTCATTGTCAGAAATTTGTCAACAAAGATGTTGTGGAAGTCCTATTCCGTGGTTGGCATTGAATGAGCCAGCTTTATTGATGCTCACACAATCTGTATTCCTTGTTGTGTGTTTGGACACACAACCGAGAATGGTTGCATCGTCAGCGTTTTATGCCCCATGAAAGTTTTGCTTCGATATGTATGTAGCCATTTATTTATCGGGTTATACCACAAGTAAAGTTCGAATTTTGAATAATAAAAGTAAGTGATCATATTTTACAGCTCTATGTAATTTACTCATTATTGTAGTTTTGATGATTATTTGTCACGTCTTGCATTAACGTCTTAAATTTTAATGCCATTGGTGGAATATACTTACAGGGTTTCGGAGAGAGGAATTGTGACGTGTCAATTCCGGCTCTCTTGTACATTTTAAAAGTTAGGTCACGAGTCTCTCAAAATATACTGCAGGATCTTCAAATGATGCCACAAGGTTCAAACTGTGTTGATTTCCATCTTCACGCCTGGAATCTAGGCTTCCTAGTTTTACGAATCTGCTACTGCAAACTTTTTTGATTCAGACATTTTTTCTCCTCCAGATTGGGTTAATATTTCGAGTCGCTTCTTCTGCCGTTTAACCTTGTTAAACTCAAGGCATTAGGTACCTCAAATGCTCGTAAAGTACTTCCATGTTCAACCCTTCCGACTCGACTGATGTGTAACAATTAAAACTTGTCAATACCAATCTCGAGGTTATTTTTATAATTGTTGTCTATTTTATTGAGATGTTAAACACTGCAAAAATCTACACCGATTTATATGTACGCATTATTTTACTAGAAATGAAAAGTTTCTACTCGAAGCATTTCAGTCAAAATTAATGAGCGAATGTAAATCTGTTGATAAAATTTCGAGTTGAAAGGGTTGAAAGACTATTGTTCGTGAAATAACAATAACATGATCCTGCGAAGTATAATTAAATTTTTGAAAGTGTGTCGACGACCATGACCATCTCCTACTTTAATTATATTTGTGATCAAAATCGGACGTTACTTAATGGGTTGACCTGTGCAAAGGCTTAGTTTGACTCGGAATGGTGACAGACGAGTGGCAGTCCATAGTCTGCTTGTATCCGGTGCCAGTTAACAATCGGATATTAACTCTGCCAGTGCATCAAGTTTGATGAATGTATTTCTGTTCACTCGTTTACGCTTCTGATTATTGTTGGCTCGGGTTACTGCGAGTCATCCTTACTAGATCTTGCCGTTTACATTGAAGAGTACAAGTATACTCTTCTGCAGTTTTCAACACTGAGGCACTGCTGGAGCCTGTGCCTCGGTGATATTCGTGTGACACCTTCTAGAGACATCGATGTTTGCGGCAGTTTCTGACGGGCTTAGCATTGGATCACAGTCTAAATTTTCCCCTGAAAATTTTTATTGGGAAAGTGACTCGCGTATTTTGCTCTTCGCTGTTTGGGCAGTGGTTAGCCGTATGTGGGTAATACGACCTCTATAATTCTCCGGTGTACCTCAGAACCTCGACGCTGAGCTCCCTCGTAGAAGGGCTGATGTATCGGCTTCGTGCGCTGGTGTCTCCACTTCGGTCTGTTGCTCCTTGTCACAGAGTTTTGTCATGTTTACTTCGAGTTGCTGATGGTGTGGCTCGCTGATGATGAACTGTGCCAACTCTGGAAATTGTGCATGAGCCCGGAATACAATAATGATAACACTCTAGTTGTCCTGGACAACAAGGCGCATCTCGTGGGCTTGTCGGGTTCCTTGCGTGGGTTGGTAGAGTTTCTTACGTTTGTATGGAAAGGAAGGAGAGTATGATTGTATTATCAGTTTTCTGTAGCATACTTCATGGACATGACGTTCCTCAACGGTATTTTTAGACGAGTCTCCGTTACAGAATTATCCTTGCTGTTGCCGGAAGCTGTTGTGGGTGGAGTTTTTCTTAACGTCTTTACATGTTGCGCGCTTGTGGCCGATACCTGTACGCCTTCACTTCATTATGTCTCGTCAGTTTACGTTGCTCACCCAGGAACTGATGGAATTCATTTTCGTAATTGCAGCAATTGATATTCATATAATTCAGCTTTCGATTCTAAAAATGACGTAAAAGTATAAGGTAGATCAAAGTGTTTTTGGAATGGAAGTTGTTGTTCCTGAGTTGGTTTGGGCTTCCTGATATTCAGACACAGGTTTGAGGCGTACCAATACGCGTACGAAACATTTTGTACCAATAAAACTGTGTATTGAATAAGTTTGAAGATAACTGAAATGATACAACTAGTGAACTTGTATTACGGGTATTAGGGGTCTAAGCTTCTATTGGAAATTTCCAATACTAATTGAAATTTGACGTACTGAGGATTTTAATACAATTCTTGACTGAAAAATGAGATGCTCTCCATTGATGTTCGTTTTATGATTCTCCTTTGCTGTGTAAGGTTGACGAGCTGCGTCGGCATGCTTGTCGGTCACATTGCTGGCAGAAATGCTGCTCCACAAGTACACCTACCTGCTCCAGGGCATCTGACTAAATTCAACTTCTCAATCCTTCGAGCTTGGATATTATTGCTTTGGATTAATGACGTTCTGTTGTTTCGGTAAGGCAAGGATTGTTTTAAATTGAACGTCCTTTGATGACAGTAATGTCATTATTGGATTTCTCTAATTCAACATGTTCCTTTGACTTTCATATGAAATTTTTCTCTTAATTTTTTAACATTCCAATTCTTGTTTTTCGCCTATGTTTCGGATTTTTTTCTTCAACACCAATTTACTGTCTGTACTATTTCGATAAGGTCTTATGTAATTTTTAAATCTTCGGTTTTGTCCATTTGTGTACATATTTATATTAGCTTGATCAGCGTGCGGCGACTTTAGGTGCATTGGAAGAGACCGAGGCTTCAAAAGCGAGTGTGACAACTATCTAGCATTAGTGCTATATATGTATATATACATATCTATACATACTTGTATATTGTATGTACATTCTTTGTAAGTTTGTTATATCTCCAGTAATCCATCCAATGCATATCTATGCGTCGTCAAAGGTAAATTTGAGTGTGTTTGCCGCCTGTACAAACCGAGAATGCGCATATGCTTGAAGTGCGTCAAGTTGCCGAATCAAAGCTCGACTGTTGATGCGCCTGCCTCATGCCTAATTTTCACCGTGCTTTCATTTTAGAACCTACTTATAAAGCTCATTTACATTCGGCGTAATAATGTTTCATACTTATGTGCTCGTAGGTTTTACTTCTTGTCTATTACGATTCAGTTATACTAGCTCAATCCCTTGAGTTGAGAAAGCGTCCTACACTTTAGGATAAGTGCTACAAAGCTAAAATTCTGAGTTAACTAGATGCTGGAAATTTTGCTGCCTGAAATACTTTAGATGAATTTAAATGTGTAACCACTCACTTAAGTGGGATTCGTGAAATGTGTTTTTCGTGTTTATTCTTGTTTAGAATTGCATACTGCTTCCGTTTAGTGCGTTGGCGTCACCTTCTAATTTTTGAGAACTTTATAAACATCACCGTTCAAATTTCCATTTTGACTATTCCTGCTGCAATGTCGCGCGTTCTAAGTGCATTTAGCCAATACATTCTCTTTGTCTCAAAGATGTTCAGGTCTGATGGTAACAGCAGTTTTGAGTTAGCTTTTACTCTATTTTGGAATTTGAGTGAAAGTTAAAACTTGATACATTTGTTTCTGGCAAAACCTGAAATGAAAAATTTCCTATACTCTCACTTCATTCGAGTATAGTTCACTCTTGTCTAGATTAACTACGTGATCATGGTGGTGACTGAACTGAAAGTATTCCGGTGAAAATGAGGTTATCATTTTATAACAGAAGTTTACCCGTGGAAAATACAGTTTACATCCCTAGAGAACACCTTCACTACCGTCCATTGAGCATGGAAATGTCGGGTATCGGTTTTTTTTATTTGCTACGCCCTGAATAGTTCATTTTCAAACATATTTTTTTTTGGGTGGCTCGTTTTAGCATTTTAATGTGTTAGTGCAGTCCATTGCGGCTGTCTGCCTTTCACTTCTCATGGGGACCTTTATGATTTGATCGAGTGACTCCATTCTCTACAGTTTGCTGTACCGTAGATCGTCTGGTGTAAATTAATGTTCACTTTTAGTCGCTTTCATTTGAAGCCTGTTCCTTATATTGTGCATCGTCTTCGAGGAGTATGGACTAATCTCGAATTGTAAATATTTTTTTCCGATGCTCTCACTCATTATGAATGTGAAATAACAAAGAAATGCGTATGAAGGTTGAGAGTGCCATTGTTTTCTGAAATAGTAACTGTATTGAAAAGACATGAAATGAAGTGTTCTGTTGACTGATATCAGCAAGAACTTTTACTATTTTATTTTATCGTTTCATTTCACGTTACCTTCAATTCTGATTGGATAATGACCCTATTATGCATAATGACCCTAGTACGCATAATGATCCTATTATGCATAATGACCCTACTATGCATAATGACCCTATTATGCAGAGTGACCCTATTAATAGACTTAGAAATATCCCTTTATGAAACTTGTGAGACCTACTATCATACTTGATACGCTGCTCAACTGACAAAATATATCCGACAGGCCTGGTAATTTTTNGAGATTTTGAGGAGGATCGAAAACGCGAGCAAGTTTTAACAAATTACCCGAAACTAATGAAACTATATGAGAGAATCGTGTCGGTCGACTTTCTAGGACTATCCTGACTACTATGAAACTCGAATAACGCCGCACCAAACGGTAATCAATGAAATGCGGGACACCTCGAGAAAACATGCTGACGAGAACATTGGCAGTGCCCGGACTAAGCGTGGGTGTACAGAGCACTCGGAAAGTGCTCGTCAGCTACGTGAACGCCCGTACGGCGGTGACCAACACAGTCCACGAGTCGGCCCTCCAGGTGAAGTCCTCTTAGACTGTATTAATTTCTGCAGACTCGCCCGTTGTGCTGCTTGACGGGCTTCGCTGAAATCTTCCACATTCTTATGTTGGAGATGCTAAGCAGCAGTTAGGTCGGTATGGTCTCCTCCCCCTCATCCAAAGGCTGGGCAAAGTGCCCCCTTGAGCTGTGTGAACCATCAAGCTCGATGAGGCGGGTCCGAAACGCCTACCGGAATAACAAACGGTTGGAAAGAAAAAACATTTGACATAAATACAATTAAGGCTAGACAGAGTTTTAGTCCAAGAGCACTAATAAAAGAAACACTCTGATCTAGAGTGTTTAACCTAACACAATAACTATAATGAATGGCATAACAATTATGAGAGAATCCTAAGACTTTACCAAGAAGAAAAGTGAAAGAAGCTAATAAGATTGTCCTTGGCTTCTAGAATAAGGTTTCTGGCAGGATACCTGTTAGAAGAAAAATAGATGCATATATTGACATTTTCGTGGAACATGCGCTATCCGCGAAAAGTTCCTCGTACCCTGGTAAATGTAGATTTATTTAAAAAAAAAATACAAGTTTGATGAACAAATTTGAAGGAAAAGAATGTGGTAAGAAAGAAAGAAAAAACAATAAGAGTTAATATTTAATAAATGCTCCGTGGGACTGGTAGTCAGTGCTGCGTCTGCTCACTCCGCAATAACAAACATGAATGATCCCTACAGGGAAGCAGCGTCTAAAACTAACCTTCGACACCACACGTTGTAGGTTTGCACCGGGCTGGGAAACCAGTGAAAGGGGGGGAGGGAGTCGTAAATGATGGTCACGCAACTTGAGACTATCCAAAGAACAATTGCTCTCAGAAAAGTGGAGTGAAGTCATTCAAGGGTAATTGAAGCAGAGCTAATATTCTGAATTATCTCGACAGGCTGAAAATTACTGAAAGCAAACCGACGGAAAAGTGTTCAGCAGTTGACTACCGTGTTCAACGAAGGTCCTTAGAAACTTTCTGCTCGCACCATGCGCAAAGGAGTGACAGAAATGGGTTGGAAGGAGCTGCACCGCCACCAGGAAACCTTTGGTAACGAAAACATTGACGTGACTTGACTATATAAAAGGAAAGAAATTTAAAATTATTTTGTATTTTAATGCGGCTCTCAAAGAAAAGCCAACATCCTAAAGTCGGCACCTTTCATGGATGCCAGACAAGTTTGACCAATTAATGCACTTGAAGATAGTCCCGATCTTCCACAAAACTGAGGATTTTTGTTCAAGGGAGGGTGGCCTGATCTGCAAAACAAACGCAAAATTCATTGAATATAAATGACAATCAGGATCAGGAATCGGTAGTAAGAGAAAATTCAAAACTGAAATATTGAACCGCATATAGACTCGAAAAAACACAAAATCAAAGGGAAAAATGTAAAACCGATAACTTTTTTCGTGTTCTATACAATAATAATGCATAAACCTTATGATTTAATAATGAATCGAAACAAGGGATGAAAATGAAGAAAAAAATTTTACGGTTATACCGCTACATTTTTCATTTAAAATTCGTGTATAAATGAATACTTACAATTTCAACCAAACTGACCGGTGATATTTTGTAATGAATAAAAAGCCCCATTCCCTAATAGTTCTTTTTCTTAAATCAAGAATTGGTAGTTAGTGATAAATTGATACTAAAATTCTGAACTAAATATAAACTTTCTAAGATACCGAAATCAAAGGAAAAAGAGGAACCGATGCTTCTTTCATGTTCTACACATGAAAAAAAATCCTTTATTCCAAAACAAATAATATATAAAGCATATAATCTTCGGCTTTTCATTTAATAAAATTACAGGCTTAAAATTAAAATATGAAAGTCGCAATGGAACTTCTGATTTTGATCAGTAAGACTACAACCTTAAAATTACGGGTGGAAGTCACGTTGAAACTTCGAATTGTGATTCATAATTTTATACTAAGCACGAAAAGTGAAATAATAACACGAAGAACATCTTACATAGACATTACAACACAAAGATAGCCAATTATAGCTTAAGTTCTCTTATACATAAGATAAACTTCAAAATGATAACAAAAATGTAGGATTCAAACGAAATATCATGAGTATTTGTACAGCAGATGGGCTATTGCAACCTAGATTCTCTTTTACATAAAGTAGACTGCAAAATGATAATAAAAAAAGTCATGATTCATACGAAATATGAAAGAAATGAATAAAGAAGGAAAAGTCGTTTATTCTTTAATCATTCATGCACAAAGCATGGTACAATAGAGTATTCAAACAAAGAGACAACCGCCTTAAAATTAAGTGTGGAAGTCGAATTGAAACTTCTAATTGTGAATCTCAATTTGGAGATAGGTACCAGAAGTTAAAATTAACCAAAGTATCTAAAATATGAACCAAATTCAGAATATCATGAGAATATCTTCATTTCAGATTGGTTGGAGCCAGTGAATAAAAATACAGAAAAAACCATGGGCTATACCCTCACATTTTTCATGAAACATTTTACTAATAATAAATGCTTTCAAATTCAGTCGTATATACTGTTAATGTTTGGTAATCAATAAGGAAAACGATTGGCTAATGGTTACCGTTCTTTGGAAATTAAGAAAGAAAGAAAAGACAGAAATCGTTTATTCCGAAATCAGTCATGTACAAAGCAAGAAACAATCTGTTTTTCAAATCAATAAAATTACAGCTTTAAAATTAGAATGTGGAAGTCTTGATGAAACTTCTAATTGGGATCAATAGTACTACAACTTTAAAATTACGTGTGAAAGTCGTAATAAAACCTCGGATCCTGATATTCAAGTATTAACCCAAAATCGTGATACCTAATAAACGGACCGTGATACTAAAATTAATGGAGTGCAATTGGTGGGATTATTAAATTCACGAATTATTAACAGATAGTGAGAATTAAATTAACCCTTTTACATGTCTAGAATGCTCGGTTGTCCTCACGAACAATGCTCAATGGGTTGAATTCGCAAATTGCAATGCGTACATTAAAATTGCAAGTTATGTATCAGCAAATTCCATGCCAGTTGGAGGAATATTTGGCAACGGGAAAAGAGCCTTATCGTTCGAAAAAATTTAATATAATGCAAGAGGAAAGTAATGGAAAAATGTAGATGCCATTTTTAATGGGACTTTTCTTACCCTTTCAGGCAGATTTCTAAAAATAGGTAGCGTACAACATTTACGAGTGCCAAATTTAGGATCATAGGTTAGAAAATGTAATAAATATTACGAAAGCACAGACTCAGAATTCACCGTAGTGACATGCATGAGAACAGTCGCAAAACAGAGAAGTTTAATAGAATATTGATATTTTATCGTCCTTCCAGACACATGTGAGAAAAATATATTCCAGTTATTCTAAACGCATTTTTTATTTAAAATTAAGTACCGCGTGGATAAACTTACTTACAACTGATAGTTACCTTCGACCAAGTATTCATTCTGATTTTCACATTACAAGCTGAAAAAATACATAAAATGCAGTGATTGAGTTAAGAAGTTTGAATGCATTAAAAAAATATATATAATCAAACGCTTATGAGCTGTGATTTCGGAAATCTTTCGTAAAAAATGTTTACATTGAGCATGACAGTGTTTCACACATGAATTTCTTATTTAGGATTCCTTTAGTTAGCATTTTACAAATCACCGATGCGTTCATGATTGTAACGGGAATAATTTATTTTTACAATAGTATACTCATAAATGCACTCAATTTTCCACGACAGCTTCGCTATCTGAGCAGACGGAAGTGTCTTGCGTACACCCTTGTTATGATCTGCTATTGATTCCCGATCGAAAATTCTGTGCTCGGGCCCAGCCTCAGGAGCGTCCGGGAGCGTTAAAGAAGTTATGTGCATCGTCGACGTGGTTTATGAAGCGCTGTTGGCAAGCGAAGGATACGTTCCACCGGTGCAGGCAGGCAAGGCAGGCTTAGTTTTTTTTGTATGTGTTTTTTTTTGTTGGTTGTTGTTCGTTTTTTATCATCATTAGCCTGTTTTTTTATTACTTTATCATTTCACTTTGAACAATTTTTGAATAGATTACGAATTTTGTAATAATTTTGCAGGTTAATAAAAGAATCTAGGTTAGAAAATCTAGGTAAGAAATGTAGAGTTAAGTGCAGAAAAAAACTTGACGTTTAGGTGTGGTTCATATTCTAAATCGGCCCTTCCAATTAACCACCCTTTACAACCTTTCAAGTTTAATTTGACATTTCTCTATTTCAGACTAACTCAATTTGAAC
>VOMN01022940.1:0-17249 GCA_014899125.1 Orchestia grillus | reverse complement strand
AAATATAATTTCCTTTGGGCAACCACGGGTGGTAGTGGCTTACCTTAATATCATGAAATAAAATATCACGTGAACCGTTTCTGGGTATTGTGGAAACTAAAATAGCAAAATACATTGCTACACATTTATATTAACTTCATTCAAATAGGAAATAACCTCAAAACGAGAAACGCCACAAAACAATTGCTGGCAGCGGTATAGGATACGTGGAAGCAAAATACAGTATTGAACAAACTTTCAATCGTCAAATAATAGAATTCACCCTCATAGTGTCTCGGCAAAACTTGAGAACATCGGAAACGTCCCCCGAACTAAAAACCTTTGCCAGTCATGGTCTGAGCGGAAGTATCTACAAACTCGTCTTGTTTTTGTGTCCCAGGGAGTAAAAATTGACGCTGGAACTTAAGCAAAGCCTATTCTAGAGCCAGTTGTAAAGAACCTCAGTGAAACTATGTTCCAAGGAGGTCAATTTTTTTTCAAGACAGATGAAGGACCCTTTCGCACTTTCAAACGAGTATAACGATGGCTGATCAGGGGCAATGGTCCACACTTCGTAACCAAGAATAGACTCCTTCGAGCCTGATTTGAATCCAGTGAACTTCAGTGTGAGGTCTCTTTTGGATAGGAATGTGTACAGAAAACTTCATTCAATAGTGGAAGCGGTAAAACGATCACTCCAGCGAGAATGGTCCAAGTTACCGATAGATGTGGTGTGTACAGCAGAGGAGGTAACTTCAAAGTGGTTGAAGGAAGTAGTGAAGAGTAGTGGTGGATTCCTCGCTTGAAACTCTACTCGTGTTGTCTTCGGATTATTGTAAACCTTTTCAAATTTGATGTTACTTAATTTATTTCCTGTGTACTTATAGCAAAAAGCATTTGTTCCAGGATTTGTTGTCTAACCAATGTTGGAGCTCGTTTACCAGATTTCGGTTCATTGGAGTAGGCGATTGAGGTCTGTTTGGATCGTTATTCTGTCCCGTCCAGTGAATGCACTATGTCGGAATTTTGTTTTGTGTGCGACGTTTTTTATAATTGTTGATCTGTCTTCATCTTTTCATTACTCTAGATTATGAAGAGGAGCGGGTATAAGAAGCTTTCTTCAGGGAGAGATTCCTGACGTTACTTCTATCCAGTCGTTATGTTGCTCAAGAGTCCATAACTCATTGTGCGACCAATGAGTCAGTTTCTTATCCATCGGGAATTGTTGCTTGTATAGTATGGGCTTCAACTTTTACAAAAAACCTCTCGTGGGAAATTTTATGAAAAGCTCTCTGAAAATCTAGGTATAAGAGGCTTACGACTTTCGTGTTGTTGTAGATACCTTCGATTCTCCTGAGAAGTTAAAAATATCCGTGAGGCAGCTGCATTTTTTCTTAATCCATGCTGGTTGTTGGGCTTGTAGATATCTTCTAATCCCAACTTTCATTAATCTATCTATTGATTTACTGATGACTGACGATTCACAAGAGGTTCGTTGATCTCTTCCGTAGTTTCTTAGAGTATTTGAGGTTCTAAGCCGTCTATATAGTCCGGTTTATTTGTGTTAGACGGTTAAGCTGTTTTCTGCCTTTTTAAACATGAGTATGATGTCTGTCAGGGCTTCTAGGGTACCTAATGCATGAGGTTTAGGAATTTCAGTCACATAGTCTCCAGTGAACACTTATGCGATGTGAGCATTTTGGAGTCTGGCTTTACTATTGTTGTCCATTGGGTTTGAGTCGTAAAGGTTGATTAATGGTCCAAGAGTGTCTCTTTCTTCTTGCCTATCGTTGACATATTTAGGGAAGCTTTTTTAACTGGATTTTGCTTGCACTACAATCGCAACTTCTTTTTTTTGCACTTATCATTCGCTTCACAAATCTGTAGGAACGGATGTGTTTTAGAAGAAGAGCTTCTATTTGGTACTGTATGAATATTCTGTAGGAATGTTGTCTGGCATTTATGATGCATCTAACATTTGTGAAAAACAAGGCAGGTCTGTGGCTTCAATCGTTTCGTTGGGACAGGTTTTTACGTAGCTATTATACTTTTTCGTTTGTGATCGCGTAACACCCAAGAACTTTTTTACCCCACATTGTTTTTTCACAGTCAAATTTGTTAAGCCCTTCTTTCATCAAATCGAACTTCACCCGTGAGTAGTCAAGGATGCCTTTACGTTGCTTCCTAGTATTAGGGCTAGGAATTAAATGCGAAAGTCAATCATGTCATGATCGCCCATTTTGCTCGTAATCTCAAAGCGCTCGTACTTCGGGGGTGGCGATGTCGAGATCTAGGATATTATTCTGCCTTGTGGGCCCAAGGACATATTGTTACAGGCGATTTGTAATCAGTAGATCAAATGTCTTATTTCCCTGCTACTACTTGTATCGTGGTCCCAGGACATACTCAGTTAACTCCGTGTTTTTTGAACGGCTTACAGTCATGTCTCGCTACTTCGCGTTTCATTTATCGCGGCCTCCGTATAACGCGGATTGTTCAAAAATATTCATCAAAAACTCAAAATTGAGGAATTATGGCGCGAAAGTTGCCCTCTCCATAGCAGAAGGCAAGGAGTGCACGCACAGTTCAAAATCCACGTCTTTGATTGTCTGGCTAGCATCCCGCCATTTGATATCCTTCCCGACTCGGGAATCTCGCAAGCTGATAGGTCGAGACGTTTCATCTACCTTCGCTGTAATACCCAGCGAAGACGACCGCGCTCATTCAAATCAACGAGTGAGTGATGCTTAGTCTCGAGGGGGGCCAATTTTTGTTGATCTCTTGTGTCTTTTCGTTCAAGATAGTGCTTATTGTTATTATCCATACACAAAAAATGAACGTATGTTAAAAATGAGAGGCTGACACTGCTTCGCGGTTTTTCACTTATCGCGACCGGTTCTGGTCATTATTGAACGCGATAACTGAGGGATGACTGAGATGAACTTCGTCTCATTGTTGTCGACACAAACTGGAAACTGAAACCAAGCAAGCGCGCAGTCCGTGCGATGACGTATTGTCTGAAGTGGTTCTTTTTAAAAAGGGGTAACCCAAAATGTGAGGAGTACTTTGAATTTGATCTAAGCTGAGTTTAGACGATTCAGGTTTCATAATCTTAACTGGAAGATGAAATTTCCAGTTTAAATGTTCTTCAATTTCCCAATTTAATCTGTTGACACAGCAGGTATGAATACTTTTTTCTTCTTTATTTTAGCTTGAAGAAAACTTGATCTTAATGTATCAAGGTCTTTTAAAAACTGGAAAACTTGTGCAAAAAATGTAAATTCTATCAGAAAATAAACTGTGTTCCCTTTTTAACTCACATTTGTTGCCATTAGCTACATTTGCTTTTTACCGAAGAGCTGGCGCGAGCAAGATGGAGTTACCAGAGCGCCTGCAGCCCCCACATGTCGTGTTGCCTCATTGTTACAATGTCAACTTTTGCAGGTCATCACAAGGTGGTCTGGCGCAGAGGAAATGAAATCATTTCCGTCATGAAGAAGAATATATTGAAAAAAATCAAGGATGACCCGAGGTATGTGAGTCTTGATGCAGTTCTATCAAATACATAAGCTTGATATATATCTTGAAGCAGATGGTCTGCATTGCGGTCATCAGTGTGGTCTACACAATGGTCTGTATGTTGGCTTGAAGGAAGCCTCGACTGGAAGACACTATAATTGCAAATTACTGCCCAAAGCGTTGGTAGAAACATGCACACTTTAGTACTAGAGGGTTATTATTTTTTAAGCGTAGATGTTTATCATCGATAGCCAAGTGAAGCAAACGTCAACACACGTTTGTTGAAACTTGTAACGTGAAGGCTATATCCCAACTGACTAAATATCTGAAAAAATTTTGGTGTACACCCAGAAGCTTCGAGTAATTAAGTAAAATATACTCAGGAAGTACCCCAATTAGCCTTTACGTTTGCTTTTCTGATGCCATCAAAACAAATCGTGCATGGAGACTGTCTCAGTGGCGTGACTCAGTACAAATCTTTCTACTCAATTTTGCAATATTTTTTACCATCACAACCATAAATATACACTGTGTATCTACATTTTCATATGTATGTGCTCTAGCTATCCGTAATGAGCGAATTTGTAGTGTTTTTCATGGAAAGACACAGGTTATGACGACGCTGGTGATGAGAATCGTTAGCATAGTGTAGACAGCATACTCTGTGTACTATGGTTTATGCACTGCCTACAGTATACTTTTATAAAAATGAAATGTAGTATACAGACTATAGTATATAGTTTATAAAATGTGTTCAGTATACTACATGTGCAGTTTGCAGTATGTACACATACGCTGGCGTGATTCTGAATGTAGCTTCGTCTGGTTTCTTAATAATGCAAGGGAAACGTCAACATTTTTGTGCTATACCTCCGGCGCCCTACGCCTTACATATTGTGCTAAGTTCGAAAATTGATTGATGGACTAATGAAAATTTGCCAGTGAAACTCACGCTGAGTTCTGATGACAATTAATGCATTTCGAGCGTTAACGCGTTGTGGGTATGAGGTCCAGGGCGGCAGGTACACTCGTGGTGGATGGCCTTGTTTGAACAGATGGAACTCGTCCGAGTCTAGCTATTTTGTGTGGGCAGCTGCAGTCCTATCATTATCCATAATTTTGGCCAACCAAGTGCACAGATTGCCGCTGGATGATTGATTGTAGACGAGGCAGTGAGAAAGTCAGACCTCGCTTAAAGTGAGTCGATAACCGTATACTATTATTGGAGCTTACAAGTCGAGTTCGAATAATCATGCATTAATGTTTTTAAGACTGGCAGGTGGTAGCGGTGCTGAACTCTATAAATCTCATGCTACTTCAGACAGGGGTGATGTCACACTGAAAGCATTCTTCCTTCAGGCAGCGTTGCGGTCGTGTCGCCTCATTTTCGCGTAGTCGAGAGGCTGGCGAATTGCTCACTGATGCTCTGGAAGTTGCGTTCGAATAGCAGACTGATGCGCTGGAGGTTGCGGTAGAACAGCCGACGGTTGCCCTGGAGATTGTGCTGGAATAGCCGACTGTTGCGCTGGAACTAGCACTGAATAGTGGAATAGGCGACGGTTACGCTGGATTACCGTGGGAAAGCTGACTGTTGCAATGGAACTTGCACTGGAATAGCCGACTGTTACACTCGAACTTGCACTGCAATAGCCGACTGTTGCGCTTTAATCAACGACTTCTGGCCCGGAAGGTTAACAAAGTTTGCCTACTTTAGAGCACACAAGCGGTTTAGCACAACGGTCAACTTTTTTTAATTGGGAGTGCTAAATTTGCGGCTCAGTGTACTCCTTGAATTTTTTCGAAAATTCAAACGAGTTTATTAATTTCCAAGCAGCCCGTACTCTCTAAACGGACTGTAACACTTTGTCTTATGCGCTATAAGATTTGGGGAGCAGTGCGTGCAAGAGAAGTGCGCGTGCCGTCAACTTTTTAAAACCAATTTAATGGATAAAGTTTATTCCTCAATAAATCTTGCTAATTTTCTAGAAACTAGCCGTTAGAATATCATTTGCATCTGATTTGAAATTAAAACTAAAAGTATATCCGAGTTGTTGAAATATATACGAGTTCGTAAATCTGGCGGAAAAAAGTCATGAGGCACCAAGAATCGAAATTAAGAAATAAATAAGTTTTATACCACTTTTACATTTCATCTATAAGTTAATTCAGCACAAAAATGTAAGGACACTTTGTAATCGCTAAAATATCTATTTATGTTACTTTTTGTTTCCATTGTTTTTATTCTGAATTAATACCATCAAGTGTGCATAAAACTGAACGTTTTGCTTTAATGAATTAATCGCGAGTTGTTGCTCATTTATTATCAACTTCATTGTCGTATTATGAGGGAGCGGATATAGCTGCTGAAATATCAACGATTAGAGAAGAATCGAACAGTTCTCGTTAAATAATGCATAACTAGGTTATTATTAGTATAAATAAAAACGTTAGTTTCAACAAACCGGATCCACGCTAAAATTTCTATCTCAGTACACGAATAATTTTTTTGTTTGTTGAGCCCTGGCGAGCAAATTGCGCACTTCCTCATCTGTGCGGAACCGAGCACCAACCGAGCTGACGAAGAGAGACGCCTGGCACAGCGGCACGGAGCGCTCTGCGGCTGATGTGGTGTGGCGCAGTCGTGATGTCTACTAACGTGTGTCGTAGCGGCGATAATAAATTGATAAGAATTTGCTGTTTCACATAAATAATAGAAGCAAATTACGCCGTCATTCTGCCCTAAAGAAAATACAATGAATATGCATGTTTAATAAATGTAGAACATTCTCAACAGAAAGTCATGGCCTCTTTTTACTCTGTATTGAGTGCCTCGATGTTTCCCATTAAATTTAAAGAGAAGCCTCGCCATTTATTCGCTCTCATTTGGGCAACGACATCACACAAATTGAAATCTGTTGTTTTTTACATATGTGTGTAGCCAAATTTATCCTCAACTACAAACATAAACTGCGTTTTTTATCACGATGTTTATTAAAACTATTGCACTTCTCATGCTGCGTTTAGGGATACAAATGAGTCATGACTTAGGACTGGCTACATGCAGTGTTCTGCTTTTGAGGCAATTATCCTGCGAGGTCTGGGCTGACGAGCGCGCTCACGCTCAATTTAAGAGTAAGTTGTTACTGTTTCTTTGAGAAGTATCAATTAATAATGAATAGGTTAAAGGCCACTACAGCACATCAAATACAATGATAAATAGATCATTTGTGAACGTCGGGCCAATTTCTAGTCGCACAGCCAAAATGTCATGTCTATTACGCAGTAATACATCCAGAATAATTGGCCAGTTCTTACAGTCGAGCCAGTAAAATAGAGCGTTCAATGTGACAGCTACACAATGGACTTGGAAAATCTGTGTATTTTTAGCTTGAGAAAATCAGGGATTCTTCGAGGGTGGTGTGGTTTGTGTTGTTAGCAACGATAGTTTGGAGCTTCGTGAACGTCGATTTAAACAGGCGTGACCAACTAAGGATGCTACTGCATGAATCTATACTATTACAAATGACAGTTAATGGTTTCCGACTCTCTAAGTGTTGAGTTCATAGATAACTCGCAAGTGCACACGCATATTTAATACAGAGTACTGAGTACCCCACACTATGCAGAGGAGGAATAGAGAAAACTGGCGGTGAGAGCTACAAACGTGTGCTGTTGAAATACTTATTTTGAGGCAGATGAAGAAGAATTATAATATTTTTCAGTATATTCCTACGGAGCTGATATTCTACATTTCTTACAAATCATGAGTCTGAACATCGCTTCTCCTTTCTTCTGTTTTCAGTCTTGTCATGATTTTCTATTCGGCGCAGGTTAGAGCCTACCGCCTCAGCTCTGGTACTGCACAGGGTCGTCGCCCCCGACTCTGGAGTGTACAGCTGCGAGGTGTTCGACACCCTTGACGCGCCCGTCGTGGCACAGCTCTCCCACAACCTGACGGTGCTGAGTTCTGCAAAATACGGTCAGGACCTACGTTCTGTTGTGAAATATTTTGGGATGTTGCGTGATAGGTTAATTATTTATCTTCCTTGGATTACTTTATGCAGAGTATCATTTACCTGTGATTACATTTATCGTTAGATAAAATTAATTTGTTTGCTTACACGAGAGAGTCTTGAGTGTCAATCATTTCAGATATTTTGTGATGCATTATGCGGCAAATTGGTGGAACAGGATTTTTAAGAAGAAATTTAACCATTCAACTTTTGCTACGCACTGTCAAATAGTCCCCACTGTCTATTGAAAAAAACATTTGCAGCTGCTACCCCTGGTATTCGTTAGTAAATATAGCTGTAAGCTACTGCGTAAAAATTAAACGTAAAATGAATTTCAAAATTTGCTCTTATTTAAAGCCATTGTGGTTTCTTTAAAATGCTAACGCTGTTGTTATACAGAACATGATGTCGTAAATCTGTTAAAGAATATATGTAAGTAGCTTAGTTCCCAATGAGCATAATTACAATGTGTTTCTCCCTCAGATTATATGGTTAGCGTCTTTATTGGTTCTGTTTTGTGCTGCTCTCCACGTAACTCTTGCTTGAACTGAGGTAAATGGAGTAAAACATCACCTGCAACATCTAGGAAGCTGACTAGATTTTGCTTCTCAATTTGAGGAAGAGTTTTCTCTGTTTCCTTCTTGCAAGCTATGAGGAAGCTTTGCTGGCGTTCGCAGCTTATTCTGGGCGGTGCAGATTGTGACAAACAAACTCTTTCACACGCCAATTTTCTGGCGGCAAGAAAACTGAAGCGAACGAGAAGGAAAACAATCATGGCAAGTGCAACAATGTTGTGAAAAATGTGGTTTGATCCATGACATTATAATTTGCTGCCTTTTTGGATAGAAGACGAGGTGTGATGCTTAGATGATGCTTTACAAACCATCGACCGGGCTTGTTGTGCCCCCCCACTGCGTGGCTCTCGTTCAAACAATTAAGCTCTCGTTTAAATCACAATTGACGCTCAGATAACAGATGACCAGCAGGCGTTTGCTCAGAGACAATCACTCGATTAGCTCATTTCACAGCCCCACATTCACGGACTGTTGCCTCGTGCGTAGCAGAAAGTGCAGAAACTTTGCTCGAGTTTTCGGAGCCAACTTCAGTGTCAGGAAGTGTTTGAGGTGCGACAGCCAGTTTATGGTATTAAATTTGCAACAAGAAGATGCTATAGAAAACCAGTTTGCTCTTCATGTCGTTACGTTTGCTAGCAGCCGCGCTTCGTTTCCTTTGCTTGTCAACTCATTACTGCCGAATAAACTGCGGATTACGTATGGTAGTTACAACCATATTCAAATTCGTTTGAATGTCTTAAGATGTTCTGTATTTCTTAGCATTGATATTCATGTTCAATAGCTCATATTTAGTATCAGCTCTGCGTTCATAGGCATTATATTTTGTCGGAGAAGTATTTTCGTAGTCTGGAAGCATTTAATGGATGAGCATGTAATATTCAATGACTATATCGTTCTTAATAGGCAAATTCGAATTCATTTAATAATTATTAGTTGAGTAAATTTGATTCGCTAGGGAGTAAAAAATTGAAACACTACTGAAAAAACGTGTGATATTCGATGTCCCTGGCCATGTTTCAATCTATTAATTCGTGGTAAACATTCACCCCCGAGGGGCACCAGGAGCCATTACAGTTTGCTCGATGATGCCGCTGTGAATTTTTTTAAAGTCGTCGTAGAGTGAATGCGATCGTCACTAAGGAATTTAGCGCATCGTGTACATTTATTCATAGGAATCGAGACGCTTGTTACCGCAAGTCTATGTTGAAGGCCACTAGAACTCGAAGTTTCGTTGAAACAAATTTATCTCACTGATGTAATTCTCCACAACGTCACTACAGCCAGACTTACGCGATGAGGTAGCGAGTGTAGCGATAGTAAATATAGCGAGAGGGTGAATGTAACGAAATAGCGAGTGTAGCAAGGTTGTGAGTGAGTGTAGCTACCGAGTGTAGTGAGTGTAGCTAGTGTGGTGAGATATCGAGTGACGAGATATCGAGTGTATTGAGGTAGCAACTGTAGCGAAGTAGCGTTTGTAGCGAGTTTGCGAGGGTAGCGAGGTACTGAGTGTAGTGAGTGTTGCGAGTGTGGTGAAATAGCTAGTATAGAGATATAGCAAGTGTAGAGAGATAGCGAATGTAGCGAGATAGCGAGTGTAGTGAGATAGAGAGTGTAGCGAGATAGTGAGATAGCGAGTGTAGCGAGATAGCGAGTGTAGCGAGATAGCGAGTGTAGCGAGATAGCGAGTGTAGCAAGATAGCGAGTGTAGCGAGATAGCGAGTGTAGCGAGATAGCGAGTGTAGCAAGGTTGCGAGTGTAGCGAGGTATTGAGTGCAGTGAGCGTAGCGAGTGTGGTGAAATAGCTAGTATAGAGATTTAGCAAGTGTAGAGGGATAGCGAATGTAGCGAGATAGCGAGTGTAGCGAGGTAGCGAGGTAGTAATGTAGCAAGTGTAGCGAGGCTGCCGACAGCTTGTCGCTCTGCTTGGCAGGCTAAATTATAAACAACACACAGAGCCCCCTCGCCCTCCCTACCTCACGTTTACCCAACAGAAGCCCCAACAATAGGCAACGTCCCGGACCACCTCACCCCCAGCGAGGGCTCTTCCGTCACCCTGAGCTGTGGGGTGACTGGGCACCCTCCCCCCACTGTGGAGTGGACCAAGGAGGTGAGTGGGAGTGCTGGCTAGTTATCTACCCTCGTCCTTGCTTCCTTCACACACCCCCACGCACACAGTCTAACGGTGTTACGGAGGACCCATCTAAGGACATTTTCTTCCACAACTATGAAATAGGTTTATCTTACTTGTGTTCATGATATTCATTGCAACAACATTTCATTGCGTAATTTTCTGTTGAAGAAATTATTTTGACACCGAAGTTCTAGAATCCAACTCTTACTTTTTGCCCAATTTAATTAGTTTCATGAGTATTTTCTTTGTTTTACCACTCTCCCTTTTATTTGTTCTACGGCCCGGGGCTTTGTTAGAAACCCGTTACTGTTGGCATATTCTATTCTGAACATATCTCAAGTGTTGAGCATAACTAAGCGAAGACTATGTCTCTTCTCCCTTTCAGGTGGCGAAGACGTCAACCCAGCGGAACTGCGGCTGCACGGATCCAAGCCTCCTCACCAGCAGCACTCGCACGCCTCTTGGCGTCTCAGAGAACATCACCTTCGTCCGAGTCCAGCGCTCTGACTCCGGCATCTACAACTGCACTGCCTCCAACGGAGTCGGGAAGGTGGTCAGCTTCAGCATCTGGCTTCAAGTCATGTGTCAGTACCTGTTCTGTGCCACTGGTTCTGGCACTTGTGCCACTAGTTGCGGTACTTGCTATACTAGATGTTACTTTTGTCACTAGTTTTTCCATTTATGCCGCTCGTTGAATAGTTTGTGCCCCTGGTTGTCATTTGTGCCACTGGTTTTGTCACTTGTGCCCTTGGTTGTGTCATTTATGCCACTGGATGTGTCACTTGTGTCACCAATTGTTATTTGTGCCATTAGTTGCTATTTTTGTCCACTGTTGTGTCATTCCTACCTCTAGTTGTGCCATACGTGTCACTAGTTATAATTTTTGTCACTAGTTATCATTTGTGATATTAGCGTGTCATTTGTGCCACTAATTGTGTTACTTGGGCCGCTAGTTACCATTTGGGCAACTAGTTGTCATTTGTGCCACTAGATGTGGCACTTGGATCGCTAGGTGTCACTTAGGCGTGTCATTTCGGCCACTAATCGTCATTTGTGCCACTAATTGTATCACTCGGACTATTAATTGTCATTTGTGCCACTAATTGCATTACTCGGACCATTAATTGTCATTTGGGACTCTGGTTTTGTCATTTGTGCCAGTAGCTGTGTCACTTATGCAACTAGTGGCATCATTAAGGCCAATAGTTGTCATTTGTGCCGCTGGGTGTGGTTTTGACTGGTCGCAGACTCTAGACAATTGTGCAGGCGCGTAACTTTACTCCAGATTTACACGCCTCACCAAACTTTGTTTGTGTTGCAGTCTTTTGCTGGCCAAAACATTTTATATTTTGTATTGCCATCTCTTTCAGATTTAATTTATGTTATGTTTCATACTACTTTTTTCAGGTCAAACATTTGCTTTATGCTATCGATTCTAATCAAAATTTGGTTTTTATATATCTTTTTCAGATCAAACAGTTTCTCAATGATATATCACTTTCAAATCATTCTTTTGTTTCAATCTATATTTTCTGACTATTTTTTAGGGCTCAGGATATAGTACCTACTTAAATTTTTTTTAAATATTCGTGTCCTTAAATGTTATGAAATGACCATCATCTATATTTTCATTCGAATTTCAACATGACTCGAGCCTACACTTTTCCGATTGTAAAAAGTGTACAGTGTTTTTCGCTGTTTTTTCATCTAAAACCAATTTATTTTTGTGCAGTTGCTCCATCGGTGAGCGTTCCACTGAACAAGGTTCACAGTGGCAAGGATGTGCACACTGTTCTTTGCTGTGATGTTGACGGCTACCCGCAGCCTACCATCAGATGGGTCAAGTTTGAGAAGCCCTCCAACCCCTACAGAGATCTGACCGAGCGGGACTCCGAGTATGGGTTTAGCGACGAGTTCACAGGCACCAGTCGTCGCTCCAGCGACCTCAGACGCCTGTGGAGCTTCCACGAGAACGAAGTCCGCAATTGGGTCCCCGTGAGTCCCACGAGGCTCAAGAGGAGGCCCTGCAGCAACAGGGCCACCGATATGGCCAGGTGAATTGTAATGAATTAGGATTTAGGTAATTTATTGGGGGTTGAAACGCGTTCGAGAACCGTGGTTTTCAAGTGATCTAGATGGAAACAAATGCGTAGAAAATTTAATTCTCTTGGAAAATTTCAACAAGTTTTGTACCTTGGTTATTGCAAATATCAGATCGATGTGAGATACACGGAAATTTACTCATAATTTTCGATGTACTTATATATCTATGGTCTACAGAAATCGACGGGTTCGATCACGCAAGATGGTTTTTATATAAACGTTTTACAGAAGAATAGTACTGCGAGGTACGAATTAAGTAGAAAACTATACTCGTATATCTGAGGAAGTCTTCAGGCTGAGAAGACAACTAACATGACCTTAACTTTACAACTCTGACGTTATAAAATGCTTCCGAAGAGCTTAATGTGTTAGTTTCGAATATAATATTACTTATTATGAACTTCATTAGCTAAAATATCAGACTGCAAAGAAAAGAAAGGAAAAATGAAGAAAGCCCGTTTATTTAGAGATCAGTCACATACAGAGCATGCTACATCGCATTTTCAATTAGTAAGATTACAGCCGTAAAATTAAAATGTGGAAATCGCAATGAAATTTCTAATTGTGATCAGTTAGTGTACAACCTTAAAATTACGGGTGGAAGTGGCAATGAAACTTCGAATTCTGTTTCGTAATTCTATGCTTAGGACGATGAGTGAATTATTAATCTAAAAAATGTTGTGTGATTATTGTATATAGATCTTAAAATAAAATGACAGTGCAAAGATGACATATTGCAACCTAGGATTTCTTATACATAAGTTAAATCTCAGAATGATTACAAAAAGCCAGGATTCGTACGAAATATTATGAGCATTTGCACAGTCTAATACTGGTTTTTATTGAAATAGAGGATAGAGGATGGTAAAGAGTTAAATCGTAAATCATGCCGCATATGAATGTAAAACGTCCGTTCTTTACTAAGTTTTAAAACAATGAGTTGCCGATATTTTAAAATAGGGGTGTATCGTATCAAATTTATAAGGGTCCCACATCCAATAGCTCTTAGCTCTTGCACGACGTTAGATGCATAAGAAAACTAAACGCATATTCTGAGAACAGTGGTATCAGCCAGTATGTTCAAGTTCGGTTCCAGATACTACCGCAAAATATATTAGGGTGAATGATGCTAAGGTAAATTTTGACGCTGAAATTGTAAACATGTATTGATACCCACGCATGCATGTATTGATAATTATAATTGTGTTATTACTGAGACCCAAAATGATGAAACACTTTTTTCTTGAAATCTTTGGGTGACCGGAGATTTTTTAGGTATGAAGGAAGATGGTTCCACAGCTAGTGAGACTCCTGAGATTGAGAGAGATTTTTGCTCTGTGTCGGATGAGCGGTAGCCAAGCAAGACATCGTTTCTTCTATTGTGTTTTTGTTTACAGCGTTGGGAGGCAGGAATTTGACAACTGTTGTATTGCTTTGAGGAATGTATGAAGAGGGAAAAAGATATCGGGCTTTAAAATGATGGCTAGCAAGAAAAAAGTAACATATTTTGTACTATCCCTAGAAATTTTTTGGGAGTGTGAAGCACCGTACCAGATGAACATTATTGAGTGCACGTGCAGAGTTCAACCTGGTACAAGTTTCACATTGACACTTTTGGAGGCAAGGTTCACAATGAACTAAGAAATAAATCGTATACCGTTGGATATATCAGTAGCATTGACTGATTAGAAAATTTATTATTACAACCGAGGTGGATTGGTTTTACGGATAACTTTCAACACTGATAGCATAACTTTTATTTCGTTTACAAAAACGTATTAAAGCCCTGCAATATTCCTCTCCCGAAAGTATATATACAATATCATCGTATGGTATACATATGTTTTAATCACTATCAATAGAAGTTTTATTTCTTTTATTAAAAAATTGGTCGGAAGCCGAATCATTTACTTTGCCAATTGCATACTGATTTACTTCACATCATTTTTGAAACCCTTATCGCAGATTGAAGAGAAATGCAATTTCCTTTAATAAATCAGCGGGCATGGCTGGGCCTTCGGATCTTTCGGAATGAATCTTTCGTTACCATTTTGCATCATACTGATTATTCTTTATTTTCTTTCTCTTATTCCTAAATTTACTGTTTTTATGAACAAAAAATTCTGTGTGGGACTTACCCGTACTTAATTCGGCGTTTTCTCAACTCTATACTAAATGGTTCCTTCTTTTCACCCTCTTGAAATCGCATTCCTTGTGGCTATGGAACTTTGAACTAACTAATAATCTAATCTAATCTTAGCTAATCTAACTCAGCATTTATCCATTGCGTTTAATCAGCTACTCTGACTAGCTGGCTCTTTGCAGGAATACGCTGAACATCGCGCGCTTTTTGGAGAGGGATTTCGGGACATACCGTTGCATCGCCAGCAGTCCTATGGGTGACGACACAGGCAGTGTCATTGTAACGGGCGAACCATGGGCCCTCAATGTGGTGTCCGAGACCGACTCCATGCACTCCAACTCGTACATGCTGGCGTGGGAGGTGAATTCCTACAGCGACATTCTGCATTACGAGCTCAGCATTATGAGGGTGAGCTGTAAAACTACGAAGCACTTTATTTTCTGATCAACATATTGATGAAAACAAAACTGGATCATTGTAATTCCGCCCTGAATTTTAAACGGTAAAATGACTGTTGAGGTATTGATAGCAACGTTTTCGTGAACTAATGCAGTTTGAATATTTTGTGAATATTCCGTAGCTCTGTGCGTCTTTCATTTATTCATAATATTGAATTCAACGGACATTCTTGCCCTCATACTCGTCAATTGCCAGATATCTGATGAGGTGGAACCGATTATTAACTACACAGTGCCCAGCATAAGAAAGCAGGTGCCTACTTACCACTCTCAGGTGAGCTCTACTTGTCATGGAACTCGTTACGCACGTGGAAGCTTTGGTCGTTTTGTTGTCCCTGTTAAGCTTGCATGCGGGGTTTTACTCATTTGTCTGTACCACACATATGTTTGTGTTATTTTGTTTCAATCGACTTTACTCCTAATCATGACATCTCTGAGTGAAAAACTCTTTCTTAGCTCCAGTATCATAGTTGTGCATGCTGTATCACTATCGTCCAATATTTCAGTAAAATTGAAGGAAAGCATTTACTATGCAACAAGAAGTAAGATTTATCACTAGTTTTCGTTACAAAAACATTATGAATTTGAATTAAGTGTAAAATTATGATATAAAATACTTACATTAGTATTATATATTATCAGATAAACGAATGATACTTACGTGAAGTAAAAAAACATCACTTTTTTGGTTTGCACAAGAATATTTACCTCATTTTAACATTTCGTGACAATTTGAGCCAAAGACTAAAAATTTGAAAAATGCCGTTAACTACATTTTACGTGTAGCCCGATGTACACCTTGACCTTTTTTACAATAAATTTGAAAAAATCATAGTTCTGATTTCAACAGAATTGAAGGAGTGTATTTTGTATGCAACAGGAAAAATAATTTATTAGTATTTTTTGCCTCGTAATTCGAGTTAAAATTGTATTTTACAATATGCTCACATTAAACTAAGAACAAAATCAACTGGATGTAAAAAAACAGTGCTTTTTTGTTGTGTATATGACAATATTAACGTAATTCCAAGAAAATTGCGTAATAAATAGAGACAGTGGATGAAATGTAAAAAAACATAAGAACAGGTTGACACAAAAAACTGTGAACTTTTGAAAAATCGAATAAAAATAAATTCAGTAACAAAATTTTGTTGGCAATGATCGAACTACTACTACTTGCTTTTCAAGAATCAGTAATTTCAATTATCAACGTTTGAAAAGCAGGTCCTACTGATGGCCTCCTCTTTTACGTATACATTCTTCTAAGCTTTTTTGGAGGTTTCTCATTGATTGCTGCTACATTCCTGGACTCCTAAGGTCACCGGATTTGTCCGTTTGTGAATTTTTCTTGTAGAGACTACCTTAATTAAGAGTCGGGTCTACAAGGCTCGGCCACGAACTCCGGATGAATTGAAACAATGAATTCAAGACGAAATTCGTCTTACCCTTAGTGGAGATGTGGCACAATCAATGAGAAACATCCAGAGCAGATTGGAAGAACGCAAACGTAGATGAAGATGCCATCTACATGACGTTATTTTTAAACATTTATAATTTGAATAGTGCCTCTTAATACACGAGTTGTAGTAGTAAATTGCTGTCAATTACTTTTTTATTAATTTTTCAATGGGCTTTATGTCGTTCTGGTAGCGTGATGGTCTCGCAGCCGAGAGGACGAGGGTTCGAATCTCGGCTGAGGTAGGCATTTCACGTAACCAGGGAGTACTTTCCTTGGGAAAGGTACTTTAATTCACACATTCCTCACATCCTTCACCACGCCAAAAGTTGTAAGACATTGAAAACTCAACTGTAAAACGTGTTAGAATTAATAAAGGGTATTTTTTTCAAAAGTTCCCGTTTTACTGAATCGTCCTGCATTAGTGTAGCTCTACATTTAATGAATTTTGAAAATTTTGAGTTCTGGTTAGGTGTAAAAATAGAGGCACTTCGGAGGACATATATGTACTAGAATTCTAAAAAAAGAAGAAACTTTATTGACAACCAGAAAATCAACTAAGCAAAAAATGTATGGGACAGAACTATTTGGCCCAAGCTAAAAGCATGTTTTTAGTATTAAGTGGTGTGATCTTTATTGGCAATGACTGCATGGGAATGGTGATTGTACCTCAAAACTAACTTTTAACTCTCGGCTTGTAGCATCTTTTTTAAGATACCACAAAAATTGTGAGTCCTTTAAACTTGTGCAGAACGTTATTTACTTTACCTCATGTTTTAGCGAGTATTTTTCAATTGAATCAGTTCTGTAAGTTTTGGAAACCTACTTCTTTATTTCAATGATTTCTCTCAGTAGTAAGTAGTGCATTTGGT
>VOMN01022928.1:0-14351 GCA_014899125.1 Orchestia grillus | reverse complement strand
GAAGGCACACCATGCACATAAAGCAGCGGCACTCCAGTGAGGCCCGGGCGTGAAGGCCCAAACATCTTTAAGGTATCTAAGGCTAAGGTAAGGTAGCTGCACTATAACTGTGCTGTTGTTGTACTGTTATTGTACTGTTTTTGTACTGTTACTGTACTGGTTTTGTACTTTTAGTGAACTGTTGTACTCTTTTATACTGTTGTACTTTAGTTGCTCTTTTATAGTACAGTTGTTGTACTGTTATTCGCACTGTTATTGAATGATTGTTGTACTGTTGTACTTTTCATACTGTTATTGCACTTTTGTTGTACTGTTGTTGCATTGTTATTTGTGCTGCTGTACTTTCTGTGCTGGTGCTGTATTGTAGTTGTACTGCTGTTGTGCTCCAGTTGTACTATTGTTCAACTGTTGTTTTCTTGCTGCGGAGAGTCTGCTTTCTCCTCTGACTCCGTTGACTAAAATTGCGATATACGAACACGTAGATTGCTCAAATGAGTGATAGACGACTGGCTTTTCCTATTTTAGGTCATTCTAATACCATTATGATTTTCACATTTCTATTTTTTTCATCACATTGCAAAACGAAAAGGCCTTAATTATTTCTTTGGTTCTTCGGCATCAGTAAAGTTTTCAATAGACACCCATAGAGTGAAATTTTCTGACTTCAGTAGCACACCGTCATCCGCGGCAACAACCCTGCTATCATTTCTGATGAATCTTCTGACAGATTTTCAGTCGCAGCAATCGGGCCTTTCTGACGCCAGGCGTCCGGCACGCAGTCGTCGGCTGCGCGTGCCCTGGACACACAATATTGGCTAACTTCTCGAGCGAAATGTTAAATGTACTCGATTTATGGATCCGTATGCTCTCTTATGGCTAACCGTTCATTCGTAGGTGATAAAATAGCAGATAGTTCATTCGTTATATTCTTCGTGTATAAAGTATGAATACATTCTATTAAAATGCGTATGCATAAATCATTCGTTGCTAATCAGAGAATATAAATTCGTTTTTTATTTCAAAAACACAGAGCGTCAAGCCTTCCCAATGTCCTGCACAGTGGCCTCTGTACAGCTTTCCCTATGTCCTGCACAGCTGTCTGAATACAGCCTTCTCTATGTCCTGCACAGCTGTCTGAATACAGCCTTCTCTATGTCCTGTACAACGACCTGCCCTGCAGCAGGCCGTGTACAAGGCCTGCATCTCCAGCAGCGAGCCGCGGGCAGAAATAATTAAAAATATACGAGACATTTCGAGCGCAGAGTTGGGGCGCAAGCCGCCAACTTGGGCTGGGGCGGCCATCATCTGCAGCTAAGCTGGATTGATATTGTGCGAGTTGAAAAAGCCTCGCCGAAGTTGCAATTTGCCCTCAAAAGAAGAAGTCCGCGGCAAAATATCAGTCTCTGCTTCGAAGTTGGACTTTAAAAAACGGTTTAGGGTAACTTGTCAGCAATATTTACGCCAGCATCTCTCATGTAAAGCGTCTTAAATGCACTCCTGCATCTCGCAGCCAAGGACATTCAGGTCCTTCATTTGCCATAGGTTGCGTCACTGCCTTGAACGATGTGCAGACGTGGTGCCCCGCAGTCTATGGGATCAGTCGATGTGTTACTGAAGGCCAGAGTGACTTTGTTATTCTTCTTCAGAGGGAGCTCAGTCTATATTTAGAATTTGTCATTCCTCTTCAGAGGGAGTTCAGTCTATACTTAGAATTTAAAGGAAGTGAGCTGGTAAACATCAAAGGAATCCAGATACTTTTATGTTAACATAATTGAGGTTGAGTTTAAATTTCAAATATTGTTAGTATTGAAGCAGCTTTTAATTTCGAATGGTGCATGCTCGTATTTCACAAGTTATGTGATTGAATGTCTTAGGCATAAGAATCAAGAGTGAAGATATAACTGGCATGTTTTGTGATGAAAATATAAATCCTTTTCATGTTCCCGTAACGTGGCTTGAGAGGTGCAACGTCTTTTAAAATCATCGATAGCGAGGATTTCTTAGACTTCTTCAGTTGGAGTCTATCAGAAATTCGTTGCAAGAACAGTACCTCAGACGAGCAGACATTAAAGTTTCGTCGCGTGAGCTTCCAACACCCACAGTTCCACAGGTGCGGCGGCAGTCAGGGGAACGCCCTGCGGCAGCACACAAAGATTGAAGAAATACAGAAAAATCTGTACTTTGGAATTGGGAAAGAAAGCAGTGAATAAGTTAAGCTTGTAAAATAATTTTGAAGTCCAAAGGAAATACGCCACAGGGTTATAATTATGATTCGTTTGTCAAAGTGTGCGTACACATCTTGTTTATGAATAAATTTGTCTTGCGTTAGAATGTACACCCCTGCGCAGTCAATTTCTTGAGATGTTTCGAGAAGTCATCCCACTGAGGCGCGCGAGACCAACGACAAATTGAGACTACAAATTAACCCTTGTATACGGGGCATATAACGTGATACCAAAATTATCTAGGTGAAATTTATTAGTTTTTACATTGTCAATTAATTTATTCTATATGTGAGCCCTCAGCATCGATGACCATCATCGTCTAACAGCCAAAAATCACAAGAATTCAAATTTGGTGAGGTAAGCAGCCAAATATCTTTAGGTAGAAACTAAGCAACTTTGGTTGAGGAGGTTCTGGAGAAGATTGGCTCCACGAGCGAGCGCTGAACCTAGAAAGAACGATGCTTACTTTGAATCGTACTCACTTTTCATCCAGGGCTACATGTCTCCAGAGTTTATGCCTACTCACCAATGTTGATTGTGAGTCCTGCTTCGATGAAATGAAGAGACATGATTTTATCATCGCTTGCAACACCTACACAGCGTCGGAGGAGCAGCGATGGTCCAAAACAATTATGCTCGAAATTCTGCGGTTTGTGACTTCATCAACAACGAATTTCTTCTCATCTACGAAGAAGCGAACAGCTCTTGTAAGTCAACTATATGGTTCAATAAAATTGATTTTTTTCTCTTTCCAATGGCTTCTGAACGCGCAGTTTGGATACTTCGACATTTCCTGCAGATGTTGCATTTCATGTCGAGGTTATAAATTGGGCAGATTGTTTAGTCATTAATAAACCTTGGAAAATTAGAAAAATAATACTTAAAATATACCCAATACCCCGAGCCCCCCTGTACACTGTACAGTGCATATCGAGAAAGCTTGGTACATACACACATACTTACATGTTTTGCACTTTTTCAAAGTTTTCTACTCCTTCGATCTTTTCCACTGGCATCTAGAACCACGTACAGCTTCCTGTCATCAGCTCATTTTTAATGTTCCACAAAGTTTTCATCTTGTAATTTTGAGGACATATAGTTGATATTACTCTGAGCAATGCTTGAAAGAAAATGCACTTTGCAGCTATAAGATTTCCTTACGTTATGCACAATGTTGAAAACATTGTTGCTGCATCAAATAACCTCAAGTCTTTGTTCGAAAAGTACGTCAATAAATTCTCATTAAGGTATCAGTAACTGGGCTTACGGTTGTGAGGAAATTACCCGGGGTACAAAATAACGTTATGTTTTACACGGATGAGCCAAAAACATGTGGTCAAATTATAAATTCACCCCAGCAAGCAAAATAATCGGTCCCTTCAATCTTACAATAGAGGCACAGCCTGGAAAAGTATTCGTGCATTTACTCTTGTTTCTAACAGGCAGGGCCTAGCACAATAAGCACAATAAAATGATGCTCCCATCACACTCGTTTGCAGAACAATGCAGTCAGGAGAAAGTTGCTTCAAATTGAGAAGTTTGTTTGCATTGAACTCTTTGAATTGAGTCTCACATTCAGCAAAGGGTGATTTTCACTTACACATTTACGAAGCTTCAGTGCTCAAACTCAACAATTTTCCAAATTCAATTACGAACATGGCACTTCATGTCAACGAACTCAATAACATCGCACAAAATCACGAAGAGCAAATATTTGAGACAACGACATCCACAAAATACCTCAACCTATCATACATATATTGAAGGATGCTCGGAAAAAGTTCAAAAACTCATGAAGATTTTCAATATCAAATTGGCGCACAAATGTAAGAACACAATTCAGAATAAATTATCTACATTGAAAGACATAAGAGCTCCCGGCGATAATTATGATGCCATGAATAAAATAAATTGTAATGATTCCAATGATGTTACGTTGGGGAAACTGGTAGGACCTTGTAAACTCGAATCAATGAGCATGTAGATAATGTTCGAAAGAAGAAAGAGATGTCCCTGCTGTACCAGCTTTCTAGACAACAATAGCATTCTTTTAACTTCTAAAATGGAAGCATTTTGCATAAAATCAAAAACCAATATTCGAGGGGAATATTAGAATCCTTTTATAGCATTACTAATCATAACAAGTTTAACCGCCACCTTGATGTACCACAACAACTTCTTCCTTTGCTCATTAAACGCTTATGATGATACCTGATGATCCCTTTCCCTTCATTGTTGGTGTTTTAGTTTAAGATTTAACGTTAAATTGACGATCCGTAGCCTAGATACCCGCTGTAACCATGTATCGCCGTCAAAAAACACTTCTTCTCGTGGTGACGGTTGGAGCAAATCTATACCGAAAGCTTGGGCCAAATTAAAAAAAAATCTCTTGCTAAAACCATTATACTAAACGAAAATGGGACCTTCAAGACGTCCTCAATTCTTTTAGCTAAACTCTAGATAAATAAATGTCTAGCGCACGCACCTACAGGTAGGTAAACTTATAGGTGCACAGGTCTCTTGGTTCCTAAACATCTGTGTGCACGGATCTCTCTGTATGCAAACTTCTAGGTACACTGACCTTTATGATGGTATGTAAATTTCTAGTTGCACGGACCTTTATGTACGTAAGCTTTTAGGAACACGGACATCTGATATGTTAGCTTTTACCTGCACGAACCTCTTGGTATACAAACTTTTAAGCTCACTGACCTCTACGTTGGTATGTAAATTTCTATTTGCGCAAACATCTAGGTGAGTAAAATTCTAGGTGCATGGACCTCTAGGTATGAAAACTTCTCGGTGCACAGATCTCTAGGTCAAGCCTTATGGCAGAGTCATTCCTGCTACACCGCCTCTGAACGAAAATTCATGAATGAGTTGAATTGAGACCTCTACCTTCATTCTGCCTCTCAGTCTCATTATTTCATTTAACTTCTATGGAAATGCACGTGACCTCTGCCCTACACCTGCGCGCCAAGCAGCTGCTGTGGAGAGACAGTCTGTAAAGTTAAGGGCATTTTAACGAACAAAAATTATTTTTCAAAATAGGCAGTGGATGTAATTTAGATTTTCATCACTTCGTGGAGAGAGGGGAAGATTTTTGGAGCGATTTGCAAATTTGTGAATTCGAAGTTTGTGTTAGTATTGATTTACTGCCAAGCTGAATGCATGCGTTTACAATCACTGATTGTGACGGGGGAAGAAGATGTCCAGCACCCGTTTTTGAATCAGAGATTCGAAACCTTAGCAAATAGATTTTTAAACTCAATTCCGCATTGTTTTGGCCATGGAAAATGTTTCTACGGGAAGAAGCAAACGACAACGGTCCAATTAAACGAAATTATTTGCTTTAGGTGCTACACAAAAATTATTTGCTACATGTGCTACACTAAAATTATTTGGTGTAGGTAAATCTATATACTAATTTTATGAGTATACGCGTAATATCAAAAATGCACATTTAAATGGTCAGGCTGGTCGGAACAGAGTAATTTCACCGAAGGCGCTCGTAATTTTCTATGAAAGAGCGAATAAGAATGAAGCAAGCTATGAAAATTGTTTCTCATTGGAAAAGAACAAAGGAGCTGAATTATACAGAGGCAGTACAGGATGTCAGCTTAAGATGGGATATTGTGCAAGACATGTGTATTTTACCTCACGATTAGGCAGGAACGTTGAACAGTTTTTGCAGGTCTTGAGTAACCTTCCTGAATTTCATGAGCGCCTGATTTATATTGCTCCAACCTCGCCCGATTTAACGACAAAATTATACGATCACAAAGAGCAAGTTTTTGCAGTGCTTGAATAATCCTGGACATTTTCGTGTGCCTTTAATAATGCAGCGCTTGAACCTTAGCCAATTTTGTGAAACTTTACTACAATAATGTCAAAGAACGTTTTCTGAGCCTTAAGCCTATCAAACTTTCAGACTTATTGGCACACTCGTCCGCACCATCAGACTCTCATTCTCTATTGACTTATTGACGGATGATGACAGTACTTGCAGCTCTGCACAGTGTCAGAAGCACTCCAAAACTACTTGAATTTTTCTGCTTTGCGAAATATTTGTCTCGTAGTCGAGGAGCGAAATTTGGTTTACTGAGGGAAAATTTGAATATTCAGTTTAGAGGAAGCTGAAGTTTTCTCGAATGTGATATAGGCGCCACATGCGTAGAAGCGCTGCGAGCTCCTACAGCCTTTGTTAGCATTCACAGGGATGCCCTGATATGTTTCTGACGGCTTTTACGTTTCTTTCAGCGTTTCACCCTCTCCAACACGTTCGGTCTTCGTAGAAGCATTCCATTCATTTCCTGATTCCCGCTTTTTGTGCCAATATTCCACCCATTTCTTGACTTGAACTTTTTTATCAGCGTTCCCCATTTTCTGATTTTAACTTTTTTTGTACGAGCCCCGTCCATTTCCACGTTCTTGCTCTTTTACAAGTGCCACCCTCATCCTCACTTTCTCGGTTTTTTTACTGGTTGCCTTTTATTGAACTCTCCTTGTGTCCATATACTGACGTTTCTTGATCATAACTCGTAAGAAGCTGACTTTGCTCGCACTTACCCTGCTCGTGTCCAAACAAATACCGCGTGTAGAGAATCAATGAGCTCCGGTGCAGAGTTTGCTGGAGGCTTCGTTCTATGCGCGCTCTGCTGCCGTCACGGGCTTGTGATTTACTGAAATTTGGCACGATGCTCCTAAATATTGCTTGACGAGCTCGTTCCTCATGACACTAATTGCAAGCCTTTGTTTGGCCGTCCTCCACGACGGCCGCTCAATGTTCTCACACCCCCGACCCCGCCTGCAAGTCTGCATACGTTCTAATCGCCGCTTTTTAACATGTGACATGCTCGAGCCTCGCTTTTTACGCTCCCACTTGCTAAAACTTAGCAATTTTTTATGGCTTTGACTGAAGTCTAGTGAGTTCTTATGATATGATTTGCTAAAACTGGAATTTTTTGAGGGTCGGACTCGCTGAAATCTTCTTACTTTTTATAACGAGGCGTGGCAAAACGCAGTGACTTTGACGCACTTGCGCTACTTTATTGTTTTCGTCGGCACTTTTTCTACAGTCTGAAATTGGAATTGATTGGTGCGCTTCGCTCACATAATTGGTTCCATTTTTAGCCTCAACTAAAAAGCGGAACGTGAGCGGTTGGTGTTTTTTCAAGTGTCTTATTTTTTTTAAACGGCTTTTTTTGTCCATGAGTTGCAGTTTTATCTGAACTTTACTCTTGAATAGAATCTTAAATCCATACAAATGTATTAGGAAGAAGAAATATTTACACGATATGATTTTGCGAGCACGGCTCCTCAAAAATAAAAAATAAACAGAACATCATCTTTTTTCAAGTCCTGGCCATGTGAATTTGGCATCAGAAATATAACGAACAATACGAAAAGTTTGGTCGTCATCACGTCTAGTGCTGTGCAGGCGCAGTTCACGGAGTGCAGGGCAGATTTCTGTTGAGTAAGAATCGATTCTTCGCTCCGCGTGAACGATTTATTCATGAAGGTCGTATTGCACGAGTGGACAAGTGAGGCACTTCTCTGCATTGCCTGCAGCTTAGGTGCGAGAGAATTTTAGAGTTTCTGCTTCAATAAGAAACGTACTTTTCTCGTCGAAACTATTATTAGTCTCACGTACGTAAAAGAATTAATATCAGAGTACTTTCTTCTCTATTCCCTGAAACACTTTTTTGTGCAACATGATTTATTCTCAGATCTATTAAGATAATGAATATCATTCACCCTTTACCCATTGAATTTAATTCTCTCAGCAAACTCACCTCTTCTTTTGCTTGATGTTTGGCTTTTGTGGATGATTGTTTGAATAAAAAAACACACAAGAACGGATTAGCTCTAACAAGAACATAGTTCGAGCACTTTATTGGTTACCAAATGTTGGAAGGTAAATTTAAGCCCGTTAAAGTATCGTTAAGGTAATATAAATATTGAATTTATGTGTCACCTGAAAGTCGAACCAGAGCGAATAAATTAAAAGGCATTTAAAAATGGGAGGTCAAAGTTGTGCCGATAAGCAGCGAGCTGCATTGAATTTTAACAACTGTTTATATTTAATTTATTAATCGTAGGCCATTACCTTGATCATGGTGATGGAACAAAGCCCAGCTGGCTACACGACAGCTTGATGGCGCGAGTCTCCTTAACTTTACCACTGTCTTAATTGATTGACACAGATAATCATTCTTTTCATTGATTATTCTGTCTTCATGGCCTTAATCACCAATCTAAATGGAATATCGAATTATAATTTTCGGGTCATGTCAGGATTTGCAAGACCCATGAATTCTGTTTACAAGGACAATGGAAGTAATTTGACTTTTTAGGTGATGTAACTACTTCTTTCACTTTCCAAATAATGAGAAGTGCCCATATAATTGTTTTTCTGCGAACGTAAATTTAATTTTTAGAAAGAAATGCAACGAAAATTGTTAATAACTTTTAAGATTAAAACATGAGGGTAAAATTCCCAGAAATTTCTAATAACAACAGAAATCATGCGACTGGAGTGCGTGATGAAGTTCACTGAATTCAGACTTATTTGAACGCTCGTCCACATTCTCTGGCCCTCATTCCCTATTGACTTATTGATGGATGATGACGCTATGCATTCGGCGCTCTGGATACAGCAAATTTTTTTAAAGTTGCTATGAAAATATTTATAGTGGCAATAATCGTGAAAATAATAGTTTTAAAATAATTAGTGCTGATCCCTTTGCCTGAAGAGACCTAAAACTACTTGAAATGACGAAAATGGAAGTGATTATTGTTTATTTTATTCTGTAATAGTAATCTATAGAAAGAGTTGCACTTGCATAGCCATTATCAAGCGACCATAAAATTTCAATCAAGTTCTGTCAGAAGAATGCAGCAGTACTTGACCTCATTTCACAACTGCTTGAAATTTACGAGGATTTATAGATTTTCACCGAAGAAAGTGGCGTAGATACGCGTCGATGTAGGAGAGCGATCCTTCATTCATTTTGAAGCAAATTCAGAGTCCGGTCTGTGTACAAAGGTGAATCCGGTTGCAGCGAATGAGATACAGTTCAAAGTAGAAGGTGTTGCAAAATGATCTGAGTTGGTTTAACGAAACTAAACTAAAATGAAGAAGGAGCAAAAACATTTTACTCCTGGAATATATGCATACAAATTTGAATTTACTTTGCTTTGTTTCTGGTTAAAAAACACTTTTGTTCTTCATTCAATTTATTTCTCTTATTCTAAACAAAAAACAAAAATCTGATCCTTTTATCGCACTTTGTACGGGAGTGCAGGTGCGTCTTACACCGCAGCGTGAAACCTTAAACGCAGTTGCTCAATTCTTTATCAATCCCATGAAATATGGTCTAAAAAAACGTTCTTTAAACAGAAATAAATTAATGAGTAACCGCTGGAATGAATATGATTTACGAAGAATGAGAGCTTCTCGCCGTTCTAAAAATACATTTCCTTGGCAGCCAAAAACAGCCAGAACAACAAATCTCCCTTAAAAAAATCAGCAGTCCATTCTCTAGCATTATCGCTGGGCAAAACCTTAGCCTGACCGAACTTAAATATAAAGCTTTTGACTTGACTGTAAATGAGACCACCTCCATCTGACGCGGGCGCCACGGACGCTCAGACGAGGTTTTTACGGATAATCATTCCACAATTTTCACGTCGGCGTACAGGATTGGTCGGACGAAGAAAGGGACGCAGCTGCAGGCGCACTCCATTGACAGCAACATCAGATAACAGGAGCTTTGATCGCTTGAAAATGATTGCTTAACATCACTTTTTTTGTAATTTTAATTCCTATCGTAATTCACTTGCCTTGAATTTTTTGTATAAGTTGCTCAAGTACTCAGGTCTTCAGTTCAGTTTTTATACACAGTACACATAATTTCGTGCTACGTACAGCTGAGTCTATCACTTGCAACGAAATTGTAGTGATGTATGCACATATGCGCGTACATGATGAGCCGATTAAATTTAGGATAAAATTAATTTTTCTTGAAATGATTTGGTTAATGTATTTTGTTCGGCATAGACATCGGCGTTCAACGCAGGGGAGTGTTTCTAATTTCCACTCGTTGGGTTCGTTCAAATTCGATCGCTTGTGCATGAATTAAACGAGGCGTATTTCAGATTTCCAAACTTTCTTGAAAAAAAAATCCTGATTTGAAGTAAATTCTCCTGCATTTTCGAACACCATCGAAAAATATATATACAATATGTAGAAAAATGTAGTTGCAACTACAGCATCATCAGACTGGAATATGCCACTCTTGGTGAGCTGTTCTTTGGATATTTGTATGGAGATGGAAGTCCGTCGCAACTCAATGCTTTGTAGCATACGTGTGAAAGTCAACTTCTCTGACATTTTAGCATACAGTTAACTGCAATCTAGGCAATGTTAACAATGTTAGCAGGGTTCTAAACTTAGAGGGTTAGACCTGCGCAAACCCTACAGGGTGGAACCAGGGATGATCAAGGTTCCCCGTTCACTTTTAAATAGAAATTAATGTGTGTCGGAAGTGGTGGCGAGTCCCTTCATTGAGAGGGCAGAGATCATACAACCAGCAGCTGGGAAAATAGTGGTTAAACCCTGCGATCAATGTTATGTGTTACATTTTAGTTAATTTCTGTGAGATATACTCTGGGCGCACTCATGAATGATATCGAAATCTTCCGTTTCGTTGACAGAGCGAAAAAGATAATCCATTTATGAATATAATATCGATGCGCAGGTGGACAACGGTGTGCTTTGATATCAATTATCCACTGAAGTGGCCAGTTTGGATTAATGTGAATGAAAATGAAACTGTTTTAACCTGAATTAGTTAACTCCATTGTACCCAAAACCTACATCGAAGAAAATAACAAGGTGACTTTTTTTCAGCGGTAGACTGCAGTAAATCCATAACATTTAAATGAAAAATTTTACCTCTAAGGAATTGTGATTCAAAAAGATAAAATGAGGAAATTTGTTATAGTAAAGCAGTAAAGCATCATATTTCATAGTTATTTTTCATTCGAAGCAACAAGATACACTTGTGAGTACGGGCGACAGGGCACACGATTAATCAGACCAGCGAAGGATCGCATGCTGATTAGTGTGAGCGTGTAAACCCTCCTCTGCAGACCTCGAAATCAAACATGAAAATAACCCTACGGAGCATGAAACAATCAATCGAACCTGCCAAAGAAGGCCTGGGAAGTTAGTGAGACAAGAACCGAGTCTGACTCGACTGGAACTTCCGACATAACTCACGGTCTACAACAGCTCCCTTGGAGTTTGTTCCTGAACTCCAGAGGCGCTTTGCCAGCCTAATGAAATGGAGCGCCTCCCCCGCTGCAAAACCATCAGCAAGAGTAGCAGGGCAGGGCAAGCTAAGCTTTCAATTACTTTCAACAGTGCATGCATCCATCCCTGAACAATGGTTCAAAGAACAGGTTTTTAGGCGGCAAATTTTGGTCGCGTCAAAAACTCAGGGCCAACCAAATTATTTTACCGTGAATGTGGGGTTTTTCGTTTTTATGCGAGGAGAAATTGAAACCAGAATTGTGATTTCGTGCAGAAAGGCAGGATTAGATAGGTTACACGCGAGTGCAAGGTAAACTGACTATTTTACCTTGAGTTTTGGGGAATTTCCACAGCCGAGAAATATGAATGAAGGGAATTTTTTCCAGCATGCTTACTATCTTTCACTTGAGCTCTTGTGCCCAGAACACAGATTTCGACTATCTGAAACAACGAAAACTCAAATTACGCGTACAAATAGCACGATGTTCGTATGCTGCCTTGTACGTGCCCGCTTGTTCACGAGCCAAACCAACATCCCGCACGACAGTTGTCGAAGATTTTCATAACAGCTTGACGAAGAGAAAGAAGAGTGTTATTGAATTTAAAATTGAATTCCCTTTGTTTTCACAGCGGCTGTCGATCAAGGAACAGCGTTTTGTTCGGAGAAACAGTGTGTTCGCTCGGCAACAAGACGTAAGGTTCGAGTAGGAGACGGCATTCGTTTAAAATTAGCTCAACCTACCTCATTAATTATTGACCTCCTGCATCAAAGATCAATTAATGGAAAAAATTTTGGTCAATATTTCGCACTTTCATGGAGTAGAAATGAGTGAAGCTTTGACTAGGAATGATATTGTAAATCTTCATGGCATCTGCCAGTATTTTCTTGTTCTTCACCTAGAAAGTTAAATCTGCACGAGAACGCTGGCTACCCAGATCAATGGCACTTCTTCAAGAATTTATGGCATTGGTTCCACGAATGCAAAGTTTCATGTCACCCCATGATCGGTGACGCACGCGCTGTTGATCAGCCGGCGTTGCTGCATGATGAGCTTTTGCGCGATTGTGTAAAAATCTGTTCGTATTACTTGCAGTTTTCATCGAGCAAAATATTTTTTATTCTGATGCTAATGTTTCTGTATTATTTTCTTCGCATTCCTTTTCATATATTCATCACTTGGCAATGTTGATTTATGTATATTCGTGTAACCGCGTGCATTCCGCGAGGGTGCCGAAAAGAAGCAATTTCATGACGAAGGGCTGCGGAAGAGAAGTTCTGTGATGTCTAATTTAGCATCTCAAGGCTTTGCTGTTCAATCGACTTCGAAATATTTACATTCGTGAAAGATTTTAAGATCTATGGCTACAACAATGAGTACAAGGCCGTCGGCACATGACTCTGTACTTAGACCTCAAATCCGGTCTCGAATTCTGCACTACTTAATATCCAGGAAATAACGTAGCAGTTTTCCGTATCACTGACACGGACTGCCTTCTCAGGAAATTTTAATTTCACGTTTTCTTCTGAGATAAATATTTATTAGTCACCAAGCTTTCGAACAACGTCGCGTAGTTCTTCATTCAGAGGGGATCGAATTCCCAAATCAGATTTCATACCAGGACCTATGACCTCAAACCTCGTATCACCTATACAGATGCACATTTTAATTAAGAATTTTTCTTATTATTGGTAAATGTTGGGGCGGAACATCCAGAGACCGGTTGAAGGCACACTCCCACCGTGCCTTCGAATAGAATGATTCTAAGCACTTCCGGGCCCTTGTGTTTCTTTGATGGTCGAGAATAGCCACTTGTTCCCACCGCATGGTGTGGCCGGTCATGTTCATATGTTGGAAAATTTTTGACAAAGTGTCCCGACGGTTGATGGCTCGTTTGTGCTCCCGTATTCGCTTCCCTATTTCTATTCCCGTTTCCCCTAAGTAGACACATTGGCAGTCCTCACAGGGTACTTCACATACGACGCCGGTATTTTTCATACTTGGTAGCTTGTCCTTTACTCTGCTGAAGACGTTACGTAGGGTATTGGTTGATTTATTTGCTAATTTTATTCCATATAAGCGGAAGATACTGAAGCATCTTTCTGATACTTCGTTGATACATGGAACGCCAATGAAATGCTCTTCGGTGTCCGGCGTTCGTTCGTGACGAGTTTAGACTTGGCGGCGCGTCGAGTTGATTGTTTGTTTCTTATAACCATTTCTCTTCAGATCTTGCGTAATTTTGGTCATTTCCTCTTCTACGTCTTCTTTATCTGAAATTGTGATGCATCGATGCATTAGGGTAAAAATGACTCCGTGTTTTTGTGCTCTCAGATGACACCTAACGACATCACTGGTTCTGCCTCTATGCGTGGGTTTTCGGTGTATTGAGAAACTGAAACTATTGTCTTCTTTTTCGTGACAAGTAGATCTAAGTAGAGGAGGACCGGTTAGCTTCTATTTCATGGGTAAATTTGATGCTTTCGTTGCATTGATTAAGATACTGGAGAAAGGGTAAAATTTCAACGCGAGGAAAAGCCGTGATTACGTCGTCAACGTAGCGGAACCAGAAAAGGAGTCTAAATTGTCCGTTCTCAACACAGGAATTTTCAAAGTTTGCATCGTGATTTCAGAAAGAGCAGCGGGTATAGGTGATCCCATTGGGGTTCCTTTAATCTGCTGATAAAGTTTACCATCGTACTGAAGTGTGCTCGACTTTAGGCAAAGTTGTACTAAGTTGCAATCCTGCCAGCAAAAGCGCATTGTCCCTTGCTGGCAGGAGGAGCTTTGATAGAAATTTGGCTAAGG
>VOMN01022925.1:0-14963 GCA_014899125.1 Orchestia grillus | reverse complement strand
TTTTTTTAAAGGTCCTCCCGATAATACGTAAGCACCAAATTGTCTCTCCACGCGATGGATTTCTAGGTAACGATTATCCTTTAACAAATCCTATGGAGTTGAGAGATTTCATAATCTCCCCAGGCTTATACTGATAGCGCCTGCTCCATTCAGTGTGCCAGGGGGACTTGGCGATCTCCAAAGGTATTACCACTCACCACACCAATCAAGGGTCGTACATGTTACCGGGGTGTGCTGCGACGTAAGTGAAGGCCGTCGATAGAGCTATTGGGTTGTAGGTCAGTTTTAATCTTCTCTGTGCGGTCTTTTGTTGGGTCCATTATTCATTCTTTGAATGCTGTGGTTGTGTTGAATAAAAGCCTGATGCTTTCTGAAGCAAATTATTGATTCATTGAGATTGGTAGTTATAGCCTCTAAGCTTGGAAAATTAACAGTTGTATATTTGGCTATCAGAATTTTAAAAAGTTTTCGGTTCAATGTTTTGCATCAGTTCGTAGTTTCCGTGCGCTGAAAAAAGCGTCGGAACCACGTGTGAAATTTGCAGCATATTGTGACTCAGGTTCTTGTGCAGGGAATGAACGTAGCATCTCGCAGTTCGCACATTATTACAGCTGGAATGAATGTGGTACAGTGTCTGAATGCTCAAAGGGCGTCACTCGAGGAAATGAATGAGTTGACAAAAAACTTCGTTAGTCCGAGGCATCCCATGCATAATTTTACAGGTTCATTTACTCAAAAATAACATTTGCAATAGAAAGGGATGAGCATTACTAACTCAGAACTTGTAAAAATATTAAGGTTATGAAAATACTGTTTGAATCCCAACGTGCCATAAAAAATTCTGTGCAACTAGAATCTTGATTCGTTCCCCCTGCCATCTGGACCTAGAATAATTGACATTGAATTGTTATTTACGTAGAAATGTACCGGGATATATTTCCCTACATCCCAGGCAGGCAGTTTCATATTATTTTACTTGAACAAAACAGCGTTAAATATTAGGAATTATAATTTTTAAATTAATATTCACTTTAGTTATTGACGTGTGCTGTGGGGCTCGTTGGTATGCCATGAAACCCTTTTTTTGCTCGCTTAATCTTATGATTACGTTTAATTGATCGAATATCGTTAGAACTGCTTTTTCTATTGTCCTTTCGAAGTGCTTATGCTAACTCTTTTATGTGCTGTAGAGAGCTGTATCAACTTGGAACAAAATTGCTTGTGTATTTTGCTTTTGTGGTCAAGTGCGGTTCCCAGTCTAACTTTTTCGCCGCCCCGCCAATGAGCTTATAAAATAATTGATGAATATACTTGGGTGGGCTAAACTATTGAAAATTATAGATGCTCGAGCGATAAAGTTAGAATGGGCTACTTGTCTCTTCTCTCATCCCCCATCGTACCAGAAGTTAGGAAATTGCACTACCAAGAACGTGTACGAGCATCTTCTATGTTATATCTAATACAAATATTCACCATAAACCTAGTACCTGTTTCTATGATCAAAGTAGTTGGTGATATTTATTGCTCATAGGAACAGTTAGTACTATTTTACGTTCACTTGATTTGTGTAAGTTTTTTCAACATAGCCTAATGAAAAAGCCCTAATCCGTTTACGACTGTGCCCCTAGACCTCCACCCTGACCTGGGCGTGGCGTGTGGAGAGTACCACGCCGACTGGCGAGGCTCTCACTTCTGGAAGGGCATCGACTTCTTGGACGCGCAGTTCGACCGTAAACTGCAGGAAGAGAACACTCAGTATATAAAGGTGGGGCTGAAGTCCCTCTACGTTCAAGAGAATAGGTCTGTTTTAAATGTGTAATCAGTTCGACTGACCTCAATTATCTCTTGTCAATACTTAGTTCGTTCAATTTCAATTATTTTAATTATAATTTCAATGATACTCAAATATTATTCAGTTTCAAAAATATGAAGTTATTGAACAAATCTCAATTGAAAACTATGAAGTTGACAGCAATTTCTACCGAAAACGTAAAACTAATTCAGAACATAATTTTTCTAATACATGTGTCAAACACACAATCGTGGAGCACGTTCTTCCACAGCGTAAAACATCGATTATTTACCTTTTATTGCTGTCGTGGTGCAGGTATCGCAGTCGCAGTTGTCGTACGTGGACATCGCGCATGCGGGTTGTGGCCCTCGTAGAGAAGTGACTGCCGCGGTGCACGCCTTCCACACCCCGCCTGCGCTGGACCACTTCAGCATCACATGCTCCGTGTACACTGCCGTCAACTTCACCATGCCAGCCACCTACGTCTCCCTCTACGCTGCCAACATCACCGCCAACAGAGGTGATAATAATGGATGCGCTTCCGTGGTCCCTTCCAAGTGAGGAGATCCCCTTGTTTATTCCTGACGCATAACTGAAAGATTTTCATGTGGTCAAGGAATACTGCCTTTGAAAATGGAAGATTAAACCCTTCGTTACCCACTGTACTCATGAGTCCGGTCAGTAATTAAGAGACATTTAAATAAATGTTTTTTTGCAGGTCGACTGTTGAATGTAATGTTTTTCATTTTTTTCTTCTTGCTCGATACATTCGTTCGTTTAGTCAGGCAGCGTCCAGGTCGAGACTGTTAGGGCCTCGATTAATTTGTATTCATTTTTGAGGACGAGGTAATGATTTTTTAATTCATTTATTTGCTCTTAGAAAAGAATCTTGAGACAGGGACGAGTCGAGGGCTTATTCTCCTGTACTAAAGTCCCATGCCTTGACTATTGCTTACATCGCACAGACTGAAATACTGAAATTCATTTTTGCGCATGATGTGCGGACTGAAACTCTTTTTTGCACGTTGTACGCAGGCTACGGCGTGTACGTGAACAGCTCAACCGGAGGCGTGAAGCTCGAAGGCAATTCCGTGATCTCTGATAACCAGGCTGATGGCGTCAAGTACAACTTCCACCAGCGGGAGCCGGCCAGGTCTGCTGACAGTTCCTTCATGGACTTCTGTCAGGGATCGTACAACCCTGACCAGACCTACCCCCTTGTCATGGTGGCCGAGCAACAGCGCAACTCGCACAACCCCCTCGACTGCGACAAGGTGGGTACCTTCTCTTCCTCTTCTCGGTCTCGGACGATACCTAAAGTGAAAATTCTGTAGCACTTATAACGTTTCAAATATTGAGAGATGTTCGTTGTGTTTCATCCCAAGACTTAAACCATGCGTGGGAGTGCACCATTGAATTAAACGCCACGTTTGATTTAATGGAACTTATTTTATTATTTTTGTCTGATAAATATTGATGAAAGTTCTAAGCAAGTTTGGGTTGTCCAAAAGAGCAGACAGGTAGAAAATTAGGCTCGTTATTCGATGACAAGACATGTTTCACGAGTTTCTCAATTTTACGCTGTGAAGTTTGGTTAGCTTCCAGGAATAGGGGACCTCACATAATAGTTATTGATGAGCATTAAATTTCTTAGATTCCTCAAAATGCTTGAAATCTTTAATTCAAACATTAACTACATTAGTTAATGCTCTTTACACGCCCCGCAGCTGTTCACGACCTACAAGGAGAACTACGTGTTCACGCTCCACTTCAACTACATGCTCAGCGATGATGACGACTCTGCCTCCCTCGAGGTGCGGGACCGGGACCGGTTTGGAGAGCTGCTGACGAAGTTCAAGTTGAGGAACGGAACTTTTCCCCCCTCGGTCGTGTCCAGAAGTAACCAACTCTATGTCAAGTACACAGCCGCTTCGAGGAAGCAAGCTATCGTCTATATGGAAATTATTGCCGGCAGAAGTAAGGAATTTTTTTCGGTGACTTTTACTGTCAAGTTTGGGTGTACGAATAATCGTAGTCTGTATGTATATGGCTTTACAATATTCTGAAAGTTTCTATTGGCCACTTTTTTTGTATTTTCCGTAAATATTTTTAATTACTGATTCTACGTATGTGCGATGGTCATGTTTTGTATATCTTTGACAGGGATTGTAACTGAACTTTTGAGTATTTTGATCAAACCTTTGAGCATCGTTTTCATTGAAATTGTTTACGTTAAGAATTCATGCAAATTTTTTTGCATTTATCACAAAAAATTTTTCGCTCGCAAGATTAAGAGGAGTGAGAAAAAGACATGCATCATAATATGCTTTAAATTATAATCATTTTGGAATATAGAGACCCGGAGACCCAATCTCCGGTGTTGAAACACGAAATTACGTTATAAAGTGTCGTCCGAAAATCGACTTCACTATGGCAGTATAATAAATGAACTGATGCCTTCAAGAAAGCCTCGTCAAAAAGTCCAAGTCTCAACTCATTCACTCAGTATATGAGTAACACACACTCACTGGACCGGGAAGTAACTACTCTAATTGTACGTGTACGACGTTCGAGTTAAACAGTAGCAGTTACATTTTACTCGTATAGCGTACTCCGTGTACGCTCATGTCTCGTTATTACGAAATTAATCTATGGGAAATTGAGCACAGCATACATGCTCCTAAGCAATTAACGCGAAATAATATAAATGTTCAAAAGTTTCTAGGATTTAATGCAATCAAAAAACAATAGTACTAAAATGATTTATCTTCTTCTTGCCACCAAACGAAGCAAGAAGGCTTCCTTTCCGTAGGGCTTCCTTTCATGACCTACTTAACATACACATGGAAATGCACTCTAATCTCTGATCCTAACTTTTTCCGCCTCTAATCGATATTTAGTTTCAGATTACTTCGTATTTTAAATGAAGGAACGTTTTGATGTGTGCCATACCATAGTTTTGTTTAGTTGTATATGTGTGCAAGCACGTACTGGTATTACTCTGCTCCGGTAATTGGTTAGGCATATCCAATGTTCTAGAATTCTCAGTAAACTGCCCTCCTATACCTCTCTCCATTTCAGTTGGCAGTCAAAATTCATTTCTGAGATGCAACTTGCCTTTACCAGCTCACATTCTTTAACCGTGTCATCCTAATAACGAACAAATTCCTTGAATTTTATAGTCGCTTAGCGTATTTACCTAGAAAGAAGTGATATAAAACGACCATATTGCAACGAAATTACGTATAATTCATGATTGGACCTTTGCGTGCGTGCAATGGTTTGGGCCTATGGATGTAATGAAATAATGATACAGTAAAACAACAATGTTCTGAGCAATAATCACTGATATTTATTCTTCTATGTAGTACGCTACGATGCAAGTATGGTTTTTCCATGTTTCACACCTGATAGTGGGATCTATGAATGTTGAAACTATTCTGTTTCTGATATCCTAGATACGTCTTTTTATCTCACTTATGAAATTCGCGAGAACTCAGTTGATCTATGGATATAAATTTTCCCTATAGATATTGTTTTGGTATAGACAAAACATCTTGGAACTATCTTCCCCTAGGAATTTCCTCTATTTCGCCTGCATCCACAATTCTTATAGGTTAATATCTACTGTTACTTTCATTCTTATCTGATAATATTGCCTACGCTTGATCTCATCTAGCTACAAGATCTTGTCTAAAGTTTTATCTCACTGTGGAATCCTGTCCAACAATTCGATTCCATTTAAACGAAGAGAATTTATCATTAATTGCTTTTCCATCTATTTCTTAGGTAAAATTCCGGACCTGAGTGTGAATGACACACTGGTAGCAAACAACCTAGGCCACGGTGTGTCCGTTGAGAACCTGCGCAGTGCTGTCTACGTCCATAACTCCACTTTGACCGGCAACCAGTTCGGGTCTGGGCTCAACGTTCGCAGAGGATCTGGTGATGTGAACGTCACGTACTCCTTCATTACGGAAAACGTTGGCGACGGCGTCAACGTCACTTACGAGGGTGGACTTCAGAACGTGACGTGGTCACAAGTCACTAGGAACAGGCTGAGAGGCATCGCTTTGTGGTTCAACGAAAGCGGCCGGAACACAAGCGTGAGGCAGGAGACTGGCATTGCGTATTCTGACATTCGAAGCAACGTTGAAACAGGCTTACTTGTTGGCAACTTTTGCCGTGAGGCTTTCATTAACATCACCAGCAATACTTTCTATGACGGCCAGGAAGCTGCAGTTGAAATTGGGTCATGCTGGAATCACACTGACCAGCAACGCACTGTGTTAATAACCAACAACCTGTTCGAAAGCAATAATAAGCTTGCTATTAAAGTAAGTCCGGCCGTGAACATGAATCTCTCAATCGAATGGAATCAGTTTATGGCGAATAAGATGGGTACCATTTTAATTCGTAATGAAGATATACCGGAACTCGATTTGCTTCCTATCGTTGGCAGAGTATCGGAAAATATTTTTGAAAGAAACACCGGCCGGTACGTCATGTCAGTGAGTTTGACTACGCCAGGCATCTACCAATCATTACGTGTTATTCACAATCGCTTGAAAGGTAATATCGTCGATGAGCCTTACGCAACATTGTCTTCTCGAAGTCGGGCTGCTGGTGTTTTATGTCTTGGATCAAACAACATCCAAGTATTCCGCAATCTGCTAGAAAATCCCGAGTCCTCGTACGAACTGAGCTCCCACTCTTTCGACCAGAGCAGCGCCATTAACGCTACCTACAACTGGCTCGGCAAAAAATCAGAAACTCAAATTTTTGAACGTATATTGGACAGAAGAGACCGTTACAACTTGGCGCTGATTGCTTTTCACCCATTTCTTCTGAGCGACTCCAACATGGATACTTTAGTGGTCAGCACTCAGCAGATGGATGAGCCAAGCTTCTACGATCCAGACGATAAAACTATCATCGGTGGAGAAGTTAACGGGCATATCGTGCTGACTGAAAATAAGTACACAGTTAAGCGCGACATTTACGTCCACACGTCTGGGGAACTGTCCATATCATTCGACACTGTGCTCGAGTTTGAAGATGGCATTGGTGTAATGGTGGCAGGACTAATAAGAGCTGAAGGGTCGGGCCAAAAGAAAGTTCGTTTCACTCTGGCGGGAACTACAGCTGCCGAAGAGCAAAAGCGTGTGCAAGAGACCGCGCGAATCAACGAAGAAAATGAAATTATCGATTCAACTGACGACGAAATTCACGCCGGGGATATGACAGAAAGAACTTTCAATATTACAGAAGAGTTACCGGACGTTCATGTGAAGCTTGCTGGAGGGCATGATGCTTACGAAGGGCGGCTCATGGTAATACCTTAACACAGAATTTCGACTTTCATGTGACATGAAGTACTTCTTGTTTAATGTCTTGTGTATTGCATGAATAACAATTGTATTTTTGGTCTACCTGTTATTGCCGTAACTACAGGGATCAAAAAACTATGCTAATAAAGTAATTAAACATAAAAATCAATCGGTGTGTCCTAGAAAGGGAAAGTTATGTGCTGTTTGTTACACTTGTTGCATCGGTACATCCTTCAAACATATCAGGCTTTGCTTCTTTAATCATCTGAACTTTTGCGAGCAATTTTCAAATTATATATGTACATTAGAGTATTTCTTAGAATTCTAATCATGCGCTTTCATTCAGAGGCGTCTTCCGACACGAATGTCTTGAATATTGAATATCTTGAAAATGTTTGGGCCCCTACGCCCTGGCCACACTGGGGTGCCGCCGGTTTGTATGCATGGTGTGCCGTCGCATATCCGCGAGCTGTTGAATGAGACCGTTTCCCTCCGCCGTCTGATGATAGTGAGGCAATGGTGGCCTATCAGGGACAGCTTGTAGAAAGTTATCCAGCTTGATAATAAAGATTTTTTCCTGGAGTTGAACACGTTGCTTCGAAGTTCTTTTAGTGTCAATTCAAGGAGTTGCGGGCAACTGATGAGAACCATCCTTGCTGTTATGCAGTGACCGATGGCGGAGCATCTTCAAACATCAATCATTCGTAGCTGATGTCATGAACGGCATTAGAGATGCTTGCTAGTAATGTACGTCGATGTCAGCTTGTGTCAGGAAATGTTCGTTATTTTTGTAAACGTTGTGTTAGTTTTCGGTGGAGATGGAATTTGAGAGCATCCGTTCATCTATCACAGAACGGGGCGAAGTCGGTCCATGCGAGGGTTGTGCAATTAGTGTATGGAGGGTTAGGTCTTTTTTTTTCTAATAAGAGTGGCCCATGCATATCGATTCATGGAAGGATTTATATAGCAATATTTGTTTAGCTGATCATTAGCCTTTAATTCCCCCAAAACTCGTTTTCAGTTTCAACTACATTTACGGTAGGCTTTCTGAAAATCTGTACAATGACCTGCGACTGTTGAAGCCTAGTGCCTAGTAGCCTAGCGAAAGGCTACAGTGTAGTCCAGTGAAGGTCCACAGCAATAAAGTGGTTGGCTCTTTTCTTTGCCCGGAAATTATGGCTGTAGAACACGTACATCACGTACATTATTGTTAGGGTAGTATGTTTTAGTCGGTTAAATATTAGAAGGACGGACGGGTCAAAATGACCCGTTTCGAAATTTCAAATCACTAACCAGCTTCAATGAAGTTGAGTCTATGTATATAATTTAGAATACTTTATTTCTATTTTAATTTATTTATTCAAGAAGAAAACATAAGTCAATTGGCGATATTACCGTTTTTAATTCCATTCTGATCATTTGCACGGCTGAGACTTATTGATCCGTTCGACGAACTTGGGTTAAACTGAGCATATTCTTTACCTCGTGGCCCACCTGTGGCCGCACTAGTTATTATTCGAGTTCAATATCCGAATTCTTATCGCACGTCTATGAAGTGGCGTTGTATGTTTCTGGCAATAATAATTACAGTCCAGCTGAAGGTTTTAATTTCTACTCCAGTGATACCTTTGAAACGGCGGTTTATTTTAAAACACTACATAGTAGACGCGCCCCGCTAAGAATGGTTGGACCAAATTAATGATGTTAAATTCTTAAGATGCCCTCTTATTTACGGTAACTCTGACGTGAAATAATCTTTTTTCCAGTATCACTGGTACGGACTGCCTAACTTTTGACAGTTTCGCTATTAGTTTAGGAATACGGCCCCAGGAATTTTCTTCTGTCGAAATCCTTAAAAGCGTGATGTAGAGACAAACCAAGTAATCAACCAAGCAAACAATAACTGTGTATTAGTATATAGTGGAATTGTAATGCGTCGCTTAACTTCTTGTGTCTTGTTTACGGGACGTATTTTTGTGACCAGATCTACAGCGGCGGCCGGTGGGGGACGGTCTGTAGCCACGGATGGACTGAGGACGCCGCCGCGGTGGCTTGTCAGCAGATGGGCTACGTCCTCAACCCTGAAGACTGGCTGATGCTGCCTGGGGACTTGCCGGAGGAGGGACAGGATGCCCCTATCGTTAGAGGGTGAGCACATGGAATGGACGCTTCGTAGTTTAGACTTGGACTGAAGTGTTTTGCATCGATGTTTTGAGATGAAGCCGGCATATCTCATCTGGTTGGAGCCGGAGCTTAAGCAGGTATACATCCCTTTACTAGAGCGGGAGCCGAGTGTGGCAGTGGGGAATTAATATAATTTTTACCCCCAGCAAGAGACGGGAAGTTAGAGTGGGAATATGAGCCAAGGTCCAACAAAGTCAGGGCTCCAGTACCAGAGATATTTATTATATGATCGTAGCTAAAGATATTATACGATATTTAATAAATGTTTAATGAACAGTTAAACTGTTCATCCTGTGTGTATGAGACAAGTTCCCTTCACATCACGATGATTAATAGCTCGAAAATAAAGTGTATGTTTAAGTGAACCTTTCTACAGAGTACACCGTGAATCTCATCTGTGATATGGCCATTTTCTGCCGCAAAGCTAAAATGATATATACTTTTAAGTTAATGTCGAACGAGAATACGATATAATGTTCAAGAAGAATGTACGGATAACAATGGAATTTATTTCCGTGTCTTTTCCAGGTCTTCTCTTCTCGATGTAAATTTTTATCAGAACATCTATAATTATCTATAATTTTGGTCACCCAAGCGCAGGTATTGCCGCCGGGAAGTTGATTATCGACGGGGCTACGAAAAAGTTGGACTGGTTCATCCCACAACTGAAAAAATGCTTTAATTCTGCTCTTTTTAATTGCTAAACAAAATTCGGGGAATTTTGTTTTAGTTGATCACTCGAGAGTACAAGCAGAAAAAAATTGAAACCAACATTCCAGAGTTTAAGCAAAATACTAATGATGTAAAAAAGAATCTCGCCTAACATCATGATAATTAGTAGCTGAGAAATAATGTTTATTCAGTCCAACTAGAAATGGGAAAATCAATCTCAATCGACTGTTTTAATTGTAAAGGAAACTATCTAAATGTGTACCTATCGTACCTCAAGCAACGTACCTGAAGCCGTAACTAATGATGGTATAGTGACAAATTTATTTTACGGGGCCTTCCTCTGTCATCAAAGCGCAGGATTTTTACATAGAACAATTAATGACCTCATGATTAAGAGAACAAGGGGAGACCTCATTACCTGAAGAAGTAATGGTTGCATTGCGAGAAAATTTTAAGGTATGAGTTTGTATTTATAAATAGAAACACATTTATGGAATCTTCATCATTACAGACATTTTTGTTTTCTTCCGTGGAAAGTTTTCGAAATCTACTCAGTAGTACGGGACTAGGTCAACGAGTCCCATTTTGTCCTCATTTTCTAATTTAGAGAGCTTCCATAAATTTTCGTAGATAATGCAACGAATTTCACGGGAAAGAGCATTAACTCGAAGACATAACAACGCAAGATTATTACGTAAAAAATCTTCATATTACACACAAAGTATATTTTACCAAAATATTGCTTATGCAGATGAAAATGACTTCACATTGGTTCCGGGTTAAATCGCTTGGACTAAATTTTCTTATGTTTATCGAGAGCAAAGAAGTTTACTATGAGAGTTAGTACCAGCTGTGGCAAACTGTACGTTCTGCCAATGCTGCCAATGATGATTCTGCCTAGGAATGAGATAGCAGAGAAAAATCGTAAAAACATTCAGTTCGAACTTTTTGAACATGTGCTCATTTTCAACGAAATCTACAATGACAAATTTTTTGTTTAATCATTATGCCCAATGATATAAGGGTTGTGTAATAAGAATACAGTTATGCCAAATTAAAAAATTAAAACAATTAAAAACACGAAACACACACACCAAGCGGGATTCTTAGAGACCTATTTACTTATTAGCAAAGCCCTTCCAAGAACAAGAACGATGCAAATGGATTTAAAACTTCTAACAATGGAAAATACAAGTAAGTGCTGAAAAACTAAAATCGGAAAAAAATCAGAATGGCACGTACGAGAAGGGCTAACCGCTAACAATTTTTAATGGGCTTGCACTCTGCATATCATTTAATTAAAGTTTCAATTTATGAATGTACAATGACTCTAATATTCGCAAAACAAAATTAACCGAACAAGAATCTAATATTTTAAATCTATGTTTCTTAACTTTTTACTAGACTAGTTCAGCTTGCTCGCATTTGTTACTGCGCTGTTTCTCGTGACTTCGAGCCAGTCTATTGCGCGCTGTGAATTTGTCACTCTGAATTCTCTCCATTCTGAACCATTTTCACCATCCTGAATGGCAGGGCGATACAGAAATCGCAGTTAGAGACTGCCGGTACAATGCATGTATCGTTGATAATTCATATGTCTTTGACATTGTTCCCACTCTACCTTATCCAAAATCCGTACTTTTCACGCTACTTTTCAAACGTATTTACGCATGTACGTTAGAATGGATCACATCCAGTTTGTCTTTTTCAATAACAAAATTTATTTTCCCCAGAAATGTCGTGTGTGACGAGTTCGACACCGACGTGTCCTTGTGTCGGAGCGACGATGAGCGGGAGCTGGAGAACTCGTGCGACCACGCAGACGACGTGGGACTGAGGTGCTACCCACGGTCGTGGGCTGGTGTGCGCCTGGGCATCACTGCCAAGGAGAGCTATTTCAAGGGTGTCATCGTCGAGAAGGCCGGCCTGCTCGACTACTCCAGTCGAGCCTTCAAACCAGGTACTTGGAACGATGTGCTTACGTTCATGCTCTACTGGTCTGTTTTCCAATGCGTCTTCATTCTTTACGTTCATGCTCTACTGGTCTGTTTTCCAATGCGTCTTCGTTCTACAACGTGAGGGTGCTCCGTGGTACAGGGTGTGTAACGATTGCCGTCGAGACAGCGGGTCCCGGGTCTATTGCCGGCGTGCGACTGGTGGATTCTAGTGTCGTCACGTAGTGCTCCCTTGGGAAGGGAATCTTAAATCCTGCATTCCTCACTGCACTCAGTAGCCTGTCGGTATTTATATATACGGCATTTAAAAACCAATTTGTTGTGCTGTGCTGTAGATTAATTTTATTGGAATACATTCTCTTTTCTTTCATTGCATTTCCTCTTTATTCACAGCTTTCAATACCGTCATAGTGCTCTTCTGTTATTGGGTTATTGGCATCTCGATGTTTCAATCTAAAGGACTCAAGTTTGCGTATAGTTGTGCCTCTTTTTCTTTGTTACGATCGTGTTAATGCTGCAAATTGGATTTGTATCTGAAAAATTGTAGCCCTTGGGTGGTTCTCTTTAACCATTCCACTCGAGCTTTAAAATTTCGTATGCAAAGTGATAATTTTTTAGCAAAATTTTTTTGTTTATGTTGTTTTCGACCTTTTAATTGCTCTTTTAATTCTGCAATTGTTTTGCTGCTTTTGTTGAAGCTAAAATCATTGAGAAGAGTTTTTCTGGTCGCATTTCTATCATTTCGAAGTTTGAAAGCAAGAGGGAATCTTGTATTACGGTTGATAACTTTCATGAATGATATCTGCGTTGAAATTGAAATAATCTCTGTGGAGCACCACGTGTCCACTACCTAGACGCAGGTAGGGCGAGGCTTAAGCTTAGGTCCACCGAATTGGACCAAGAATTTACCTGACAATTTTTTCCTGTCTGGGCTCATGCCAAGTCGTGAACAAAATTTTTCTGCTATTTGGGGAAAGTATGGGAAAACTGGCACTGAGCACATGAGGATACGACTGTTTCGTATCGTTCTATCAGAAAAATTTCCCTACACTTCTTTAACTTGTCAAATAATGGTTTATTTATTTAAGCTGTTGAGGGGCAAATATTCAAGCTTTTTTTGCAGATGGATACGTCTCGAAATATGTTTTGTATATGTTTGTTAAAATTTGTGAACATGTGTATCAGTTGCACATGTGGAGTTGGGCGTAATCTGATTACATAATATTCTACCCCCAAAAGTTTCGTGCGTGATGGTTAAATTGTGGAATTGTGTTTGGTGCAGCTCTGCAAGTGGACTTCCACCAGCACGTGCTGCAGGACCTGGACATCAGAGACAACTCGCAGGACGGCGTGGGTGTGGTCTACTGTGACCAGTACTCCATCAGCAACCCCAGCGCCCGCATCTTCCGCAACTCTGCCTTCTATCGCAACAAACGGCACGGCATCTCATTCCGGCAGCTGGGGGCCAACATCACAAGTCAGTAACTTTTATCGTCCGTTTTTTATGTCAACGATGAATTCATTTTTTATTTCCAAAAGTTATGTCTGACTAGGAGGCCTCTGTCATCGTAGCCTTGTTGAACCGATATTCGGACGTGCTTCTGTCAGAATTTCTTTTTCTTTTTCCTCCGTTAGTGAGAAAGAATGAAAAAACATTTTTGGTAATATCGGAAAATTTTCAAAAATTGGGATGTACATATGTTTTTCAATATATTTTATATTTTAACCTCTCTTCAATAGTCGACGATGCGTTTTCGATAGCTAGAAGTTGTGGCCCATCTTTCTACTTTGGTCAGCTCCTCGCATGGTACCGTAATGGTGGCCGTATCCGTATTTTATGTCGTTACTCCTGGTCTAATTTTTATAGAGTGGCTAATATCACTGCTAAATGTCCTTACTTATGGTCTTCTGAAGACCTGAAGTTGTTTTGATCTGCGTCGCTTCACGGCTCGTGAATATACGCAAAAATGAAAGTGAGTGACTTCTTTTGAAGATTAGGGAAATGAATTTGAAATATACCTACCCATAATGACACAAGTGTTCCATTGTTCGTTACTTTTTTCTGAGTGAAGGGATTGTGGTTTCGACCTAGTTTTACACGCCTTTTTTATCAGTAGATAATTGACTGCTTATGTATATGTACAAAAAAGGTCCTGAAATTAGTTGAGCTTCCAGTTTTTTATCATTTCTCATCGAATTTTATTGTTTACAGTTAAAGCCTCCGACTGGGCAGGCCTAAGATGCGAATCTGGAGTGGTTACCTAAAATTGAGAAATCTCCAAATGACGGGGCAAAATTCGAACGCTCATTTGTTATTGGAGAAATATGGCAAGATGTTTATTGTGGGAGAAATTTAGTGCTGCATCCTCTGTGTTAAAAAGACTATCATTTTTGAACCCAGTTATCCTAACTAAATCTTTATTACCTACAAAAAGTTTGGTGCAGAAAATCTCCTGTGTGGGAGTTAGCGTTTCTCTATATGATTACTTATGATATTCATTGTGCAGGCTCCGAGATGGCGTACAATGGTGGCTCTGGGCTGCACTTCAACCCCTTCCTGCGTCGGTCGGACCAGCGTGAGATGACCGGCTGGCTCAAGCTGCTGCCCTGCTCGGTTTCGCTACCCTCAGATACCACGGAGTTCTTTCTGAGGCGGGACCAGCCCATCCGTGTCTGCACTTTGACGCTCGACGACGGGCCTTCTAAGCAGCAGACTGTTGTTTTCACGGTCTGTTCTCAGCAAAGTGGCCCTCCTACTTACTGCTTCTGTGTTATGAGCAGAGGTGGGCAGCGCTACTTTGAAATGTAGCGGCCNCGCTACATTTCAAAGTAGCGCTGCCCAGCTCTGGTTATGAGTGCTGTGTACCGTGAGGGCTGTGTTTTGTGAGGGCTGTGTATGGTAAGGGCTGTGTTTTGTGGGGGCTGTGTTTTGTGAGGGCTGTGTACTGTGAGGGCTGTGTTTTGCGAGGGCTGTTTTTTGCGAGGGCTGTGTCTGGGGAGTGCTGTGTCTGGGGAGTGCTGTGTCTGGGG
>VOMN01022922.1:0-55686 GCA_014899125.1 Orchestia grillus | reverse complement strand
GCGGCCGCTACATTTCAAAGTAGCGCTGCCCAGCTCTGCTTATTGTCTAGTTAAAGCAAATTCAAAAAGCAAGCCAGAGCAGTTTTAGGAAAAATGTAAATGATAAGTAAGCGACAGTGACGATAACGTTCCGAACAGGAGATGGAAGCCAATCAAAAATATTGTAGAGACGAACAGTGAATTTAGCTCGAGTCATTGTTCAGCGTACCAGGACCACATTGTTGTTTGTCAGAGCCGTCAGGGCAGTAAGCGTTGCCGTCACACAAGAGGTACGACGGGATACAGTAACTTCCGTCCTTGCACTTGAACTCGCCCGGCTGGCAAGTAACTGCACCAAAATAAAAGTCAAATTTCAAAACTGGCTTTTAAGCATTCAAGTATTTCTATTGGAATGCTAATTTAAAGTTAAAATGTAAAAAGGCCGCTTTAATTTTCCACTGAAACGAAGTACGCCGAAGGAAATTGTTATCAATGTTAGTAGAGATAAACTACCGAGAAGCCTGAGAGTTTTTGTTAGCACAAAATTTGAATAAAGAATGTATACGGGTTCTCATTCCAGCATTCAATTTCTTAACTCACTTCTTGGACATGATTGTTCTGTGCTCACTGGATGTTAATGTAACGAGATTACGAGATATGAATGATCTCAGAGTCGCAGGAATTCCAAGTTTATGTGAGACTGACGACACCGTCACAGACTGGCCCGCATGGATCCCAAGTATTGTCACTGTCAACAGCGTAACCAAAACGCAGGGGTCGTGCTGGACCGACTACTGAGTTTAAAGAACCGCAAAATTAAAAACCAGTTTGGAAAAATGAGGAAAAATTTTAAGCGCATTAGGTTTGATAATCATACTTCAAATATGAAAATAAACGAATAAGACACTAAAAAGCACACAAAAATTATACTACGAAATAACGCAAGTTAATTAATAGGCAGAGTAGGCGATTGCAAAAAGCCCGAGTGTTGAAGGGATAGGCGGCCTATGAAACATACTCTAAGTTCAAAAGTACAGAATAATTTGATTGAATGGTTATGTAACGGAAAGTTCTAAATTAGAATGAATATTTATTCGAAAAGCAACTGCTTGAAAGCGGCAAAGGTTTCTATCATACCCCAAAGAAACAAGTTAAACACAGCTCAAAAAAATGTTTTACGTGATCTTTTCATTTAATTATTCATTACATTTCATCGGAGGTACAAAACGTTTAATTCTCAATCGTAGAACATGGAATCGCAGCCGGTACGTGTCTCGAGGTACGTGTTTCGCTCAGACAGGCGCCCTCTGCGGCCCGGAGATGGAGCACCAGGCGTGAGGCCAGCGAAGGCAACAGACAGAGAATCTCTTTAAAAACCTAGTGTGTGGCAAAAACATCCACCTAATCATTTTCGGCATCAATTTTTAGACAATGCTACGCCACTTTTCAAGGTCCTGAGCAGAATCCAGTCATTATGAAATGTACCGTGATCGATGTAACAAAATCTTTAGCATACTGAGGCTGGAAAATTTTTTTCGTACACGTGCAATCCTGCAGTTATCTCATTACTTTCGTCCTTTTCCAGAAAAAATATTCATTCCTCATGTTATTGCTAGCTGCTACGAAAGAAAGCATTGGCATTTAGAGTGCATAGTCTAGAACTGAGCGGAGACAAGATCTAACCCTCAGGCGGACCACAGTCGAGTTCGTCAGAGCGGTCCGCGCACTGCGGCACTCCGTCACACCGCGCGTACGCAGGCAGGCACGTGCCGTCCCCGCACCTCAATTCGTCAGGTCGGCAGGCCACGTCTACGAGGATGTTGCATCACGGTCGTCAATAGTTGCTCATTTTATGAATTGTAAGCTGTCTTAATACAAAAGAAACTCACAAATTAGATGTGGAAGTGGATACATTTCTAGGTTTCAATAATTTGTTGGTAGTTTGAAGAATTGTTAAAAATATAATTACCTCAAGGTATGATTATGTTACTGGAGTTGAAACAGATGAAAGATTAAACTACATCTACCTACAAGGCTTCTATGCCTTACCCAAACTGTAAGCGTGGATACCATATCGATATTTTTTACGATATGGTTAGCTTGACTTTAATTGTTCATGAATACTCTGTTTAAAGCACTTAGTTTACAACTGAAAATTGAAAGACTATGCAGGTGTTACATTACGTAGAATATTGATATGCCTCTCAGGTTTATAAAATTCCGTCTGTCTTTACCAAAACGAGCTCAATCACATTTCTACAGTTAATTTTACATTCTGTGATAAGTAAATGTATTCATTTAGTCCTCAAAATTTTCAGCAACTTTCACATGATCCAACAAAAAAGTGCATAACGTTTGTCAGAGAAGCACATGCGACGTGGTGTCAAATTTGTAAGTGATTGCTGGATATGAATTGACCGATATAATGCGTGCAATAATTTACCCATGAAGCCGCTTTTATCCAAGGTCGAGAGGTTTTAGATTTTCAACAGTCACAGCTCCCAAATGATCGAAAATATTATGCAATTTCAACGGATTAGGCATCAATTTCCGTCTTCTATAAAAAAATACATAAAAATTTGAATTTGGACTAACTTCATAAAGCTCATTTAGAAAATTTCAAGAGAATTCATGTTCATTCCCGGAAAATCTTCACATAACATCGGTATGGAGCGATAATTCCATACCTCATTCAGCAGCTTGCATAGCCAGATGAATTTGGTAGACACACTCAACTGTAGTGCAATTTTCCATTGGAAATCAGCACAAAACACACCGGGATGAAGTATTCAATGAACGGTAATACCAAACTCAATAACAGACTGACGCCTCATTGCAAAAACCAACAAAAAATATAAACGCAGCAAATGAATTCGAAATTAAAGGCAACAAAAGCAACATTTCCGACAGCTCCGTACGAAACAAAATGAAGAGCGTCTTACAAAAAACCCACATTAAAAGCTCATTCATGGTGGTAAAGACAGCATTCACTACGTAAGTAGTATGCGAAATGAATTTAATTAATCCTTGTTAGGTAGTCGTTGTACTTGAACGTTTGTATTAGGATCTAAGTGACAAAACTTATTTTCATTTACTTATTGTACAAAATCTCATTTATCTGCTTGGTACAAATAATCATCATCATATGAATTCATACATACCAGTGTATTCACAGAAAAACATACAAAATTTGTATGCGTAACTGTTAAAAATATCCCACTGAATGGAAAATATATGTGAAATATGTGACAGAATATATAGTCGTCAATAAATTAAAATATAGCAATGACATCAATAAACTAAAACACAGCGCTTCTCCATAAACATTTGGTGCACAATAAAGCCAATTAATAGAAAAGTCATTGAACATTCACATGCAAATCATAACAGGCTATTTAACACGACAAATCAAACATTTTCTTAACACAAAAATGATCAAAGGAACCATGCAATATTAGAATCAATTAATCCTTCAAAAAATTGCAAAATCACCATCCGTCGTCCGAACTTTCAGCACAATATGTTTCATTCACGTGAAATAATTACGAAGGGAAAATCCCAAAAACACAAATTCGTAACATAAGAATGTAAGTGAAACGCCCTCTTAACATGAACCATTTGTCCTCGATAAAGTCGTTTTATACTCTGTAAAATTAGAATAAAAAGTCGAAAGAGTTCAAATGAAAATTATCTACTTTTTGAGAGGCGAGAGGCCGTTCCAAGATCTACGTATATAGGACACGTCGGCGTTAATGACACGAAGTCTCGTGTAACCATGCACAAAAAATACTGAACCTCAATTTGCAATTAAACTTTAGAGACAACCGCATATAAAAATGTTCAGCACGAAACTAAGGCAATAATATGAAACAAAATCCGAGAAAGGAACTACAATCAGTCAATGCAAACAAAAGTTTCAAAGAAGAATGCAAAAATGAAAGCAATAAAAAAATGCACAGCACAACTCACTGAGAAAAATATGAGGAAAAATTCCAGACTGCTCTGAAAATTATTTCCGATGATACAGTTTTCAGTTTGAATAAACAAAAAACACATAAGGAGAAGGTGACGCATCTCGTCGGGAGATATTAAAGAAAAAATTGCCCTTTGATATCAATAACATGAAGACGGCACTAAATTTGATGACACAATACAGGATTACATGATAGATGCTAAATGCGTCCACTAACAATGCCAAAATACAACGAAAGCCGTAAGTACAACCTGACGATGAGACTTGAAATAACATAGAAACATATCACAGCTGAGCCGAGTTCTAGAAAGGAAAATAGAGAGGTCTCGACAACGTAAGGCTCGGGAACAAAAAGCCTTTTCGTAGACTGAGGCAATAAAGGACCAATGGCCTTGCGGGAGGAATATCTCCGCAGAAAACTTTGAAAACAACCACACTTTTGAAATATAATTCATACATCGAAAAATCCGACACTCACTCAAGTAAAATAAACACAGTAAGTCAATTCGAGCATGCAAGCCTTCACTGAAACGGTCGAGGGTGCCATTGAAATAGTCTTCACGAAACCACACATATGTATGCACGGAAAGAGGCATTTCAAGAGACATATGCAAATCAAACTCAAAAGACATCTATCAGACCAAGTGCATTTAAATACCGGATTGTGAAACTGATGTTAATTACAATCAAAATCAAACTCAAACGCTAAAGATAGCGGAGAAAACAAATCTGTATAACAAGTAAAATTACATACAACATAACTATCAAAATCAAGTCTCAAAGTTTATCTAGGAAGAAATTACTGCAAGCCAGTCTTGAAATTTGAAATAACATACAAAAGTATAATTTTGAGGTTGAAAGCTTCGAGCTCAAGTTGTATAGAAGACTGACATAAATTGAGGGCAAAATGAAACTGTAAGAAGGAATTACACAAGTTTGAAATCATTGCAATCAAACACGAGGACGCTTTCGAAGATTTTAACAAGATACAAGAGAAAATAAGTCGGGTCCAGAATTAAACTTCGACAAATCTGGGAGAACAATAGAGACAGAGGGGAATGTTAGCCAGCTTGAGGATTAAGATAACTTAAGACGAGACGAAGAATCAGACGTCAACGGCGTAAGAGACATAAACAGATGGACTGGACGGCCCACGAGTAGAGAATCAGAGAGGAACAGGTTGGCGTTTGAAGATGCCTGAAGAGATTCGATAACCCACCGCTACAGCCGAGCTCGTCTGACCCATCATGACAGTAGCGGTGCCCGTCGCACTTGAGGCCGGCGTCGTAACAGACACCGTTGTCGAAACATTGCAGGTGGCCCGGGGGGCAACGCGCTTAAAACACCCAAGCAACGTTCAGTCAGACCAAAAATTTGTAGTGTTCATTTAGTATTAAATCGATTTCAGGTTCCCATCTTAAATATTCAGAGTTATTTAATCCTAAGAAACGTAGGAGCAATAAATTCAGTAACGACTGAAATAGACGGGTTCCAGAATGCAAGTATGTATATCGAGAGTAAATATAAGCCGTATCAGTATTATCCAAATCGATATAGATTTGTTATCGAAATTAAAGCAGTTGAAAACATTCATTTGGTGCTAAAAGAAGAAATTAAAAAGAAGGAGAAATTTTTTATTGAAGAAACGGAGAATTAATTCTTTCCCAACTCCATTCGAATAACTCGTTTAAACTGTTATTTAAAAAGGCGCCTCGAGACCTCGACACGGTGGCCACGCCAGAACAACAACAACAACAACAACCGTCCTAAGGAAACAGAAATCCAAGACGGCTCCAAGCGAGAGGATGATGAGACTCCAACATCGTGTGTTAATAATTAGGACACAATATAATTGCAATATTAATTGCAATTAATGTAGCATGACCGAAGAAATTATCACTAATAATTCGGTACTTAAACAATAGTTATAATGTAAAACCACAAACAACACATGAAAGACGGATTGAAACGGGAAAATAATATTCAGATTTTAATCAACAGTTTAAATAGCATTTTTTTCGTGCTTAGCTATAGCCAGCCACTTACTTTACGATTATTCAAAATTTTTTAGAATAATTATTGAGCATAATTTACGTTTGAAAAAAGCATTAAATTCGGGGCTATAAATAATTGAACACGTTTTGACAATGTGGACACAGAAGCTGCACGAATATTATCTCCGTTCACAAAATAATTTTAAATTAGTAAAATTCTCATTGCTCTCAGTTGAATTTAGAGACAACTCGCCAACAATCTCAAAGTCCGAAGCGAAATGAAGCGTTTACATTACAAAGAACTGACAAGAACTGCATCGTCCATCCAGATAGACATAATTTAAAACGTATTCCCGGCAGCGTATTATTCTTCAGAAGCAGATCGATGGCACCACGAATCATGTTTAGCAAAACCAAATGCTGGCCAGCGCGCCGGTGAACTTCATAAGCTTTGATGAAATCGCATGGAAGCAACACGCTGTGTAATGCCCTGCCCGTCAGTGCAGTTTAAAAAAGCGTCAAAAACTGTTTAAAGTAAAAAACCTTCAGCTTTAGAAGCTCAACAGTTAAAGCTACAAAAGTTATAATGTTAAGGATTAAACTGAATCGAAACGTTAACGAAAGATCCCAAGCAAAACTCACCTTCAGTAATGAAGTTGAACGAAAGGGTTCAGAGAAAACATAACTACAAGCATACACAACCAGACTTGGTGGCCTACGATAGCAGAAGGGCGTAGCTCCACTGTAGTCGAGATATGGATTCAAATTGGGAATATTGCCAGTCATTTAGACATTCTCGTCGTCAAGATTGCGCTAAAGCCATTTCACCATCACGCCATTCGAAAAACATGGGTTTCTTTTAATAACATGACGATTAATGTTGTCTAGCAAAGTTACTGACTTCAGTGACGTTAGAAATTACTACTTCAACAAATATTTTTCAACAACGATCTTCTACTGTAACTGGCGATATTTCTTTTAAAAACAAACGATCATCAAATTTGTGTACAATAATAAATAAAATATTCTAAAATTCAGTAAATTAGTTTCAACTGTCACTTGTCACCTTAAATATATGATCATTGAAAAGTTTGATATTCACTGAAAATCAACTTAATATATTTTATAAACCAAATTGAGAAATCTGATTGAAAAAAATCACTCAACTGTCTAAGCAATTAAATCAACAATAACTATGTGAACGCAACATAAAGATTATTTTAAACAAACTTATGCTTTCAAAAATTGAATCCCTAAACGTTGCTTAATGTATCTTTTATCCTTAAGCAATAATTTAAATGTTTTAACAATGCTATATCAATCTCAGTTAAGTTCAACTGATTCACATCAAATTTTGTCAAATATTTTGCAAAAAAAGTTTCATGATAATATGAATTATTCATCTGTTAACATGGACTTAGAGTGTTTTTAATTTACAAATCTCTCCCTGAAGGGCTCCTTTAAACTAAACGAGTTTGTGCACGCAACCGACAAAAATATTTGTAGACTGAAGTAAATAAATCTGTACAAGTAAACCTACACTAAATATAAGGCAGTCTTTGTTCAACGTGATACGACTTCCTCTTTGTAATAGTTTCTTTCCACGTAGGAAACACTTCACTTAAGCATACCTACAAAGCTAGTAACTTTTAAAGTGTGTATAGAAAACACAAAACATCACTGGCTGACTTGCAGTTCATGTTCTAACGTCAAACTTTAACACAAAGATCGGCGCGAGTAGCAACCTCAGTAATTAACTGACCTGGAGTAGGGATGTCGCAATCGTGCTCGTCAGAGCCATCGTGGCAATATGCTTGCCCGTCACATCGGACGACAGCTGGCACACAGTCTCCGTTTTTGCATTGGAATTGACCGGTACCGCATGCTGAGGTTCGCACAGCAGAGGAGCCACACCAATATTAGCAAATGATCACACGTACCCAGCAAACAATGATGCACATACAACGTAAAAGCAGCTTACTAGAGTCAAACTTTACAGTCGCCGTAACGCTTCCCACAGTCATCTCTTGTTTAATTGACGACAAGAGATAACGGTGTGACAGCCGAACGAGGGTGTGAAGCTTAACGTCACGGCGATGATCGAGTAAGATGTATGCGAGGGTGCCACGAAATGTGTTTATACACAGAGAGGTGATAGCAAATGTCTGCTGATGGAAAACTAAAATAAGCTTCATAATCCTCCGTGACACGAGCTCATTTTGGCCAAGCTACGTGGAGGTATTTCAAAATAGAATGTTTATATGAAATATATAGCTGAAACATCTCAATTTCATGCAAAGACATTTTACGATCACCTCAGTATTTCAAGATACGTATTCATAATGGAACATGTAACCTTAGGCCTTCAAGCGGGGAACATTTGCAACAGATTTTCCAGAAATACGAATCAGAGCCGAAAAAACTAATTGAACCTATGCATTCAGATCTCAGACGTTTCTTGTACGTATTGATGCACAAATTTTTCAAGAATGGCTGCAATTACAAAAAAATGTGATTTGAATTGAAATTGTGAACATTCTGTTCAAAATTTGATAGGAACGACGTCTCTCCCAGAACGTCCCCCTCGGTGTTGAGGGAGAGTACTGCGGTATATTATGCAAATTTCAATAATATAAATTACTATGCTCTCGATAGCTTTTTCTGTGAATTCACTCGTTTTATATGATTCCTCCTCCATGGCACTTTTCCCTATTTTACGGTTAGACTTTTAAAATGAGTTTCAACTGCCACTTCCACGTACATCAGAAAAATTCTTTACTATACAAAATAACTCAGACGCCCCTACTGATGCTCTGAGACTCATAAGCTGGCGACACAAATCCCAACAAAAGTGTTGCACAAGGTTCCCAGCTTGCAGACAAAAAGCACAGAGAACACCACCACCACTTGCAACAGTTTGACACAACTCTAGTGTGCTAATACTTACATGTTACTAATTGTTGTGAATATTCTATTACTAAACAACATAATGCTAATTATTACTGACAATTAGTAGTACAACATTTCTCTCCTAGAAAAATAAATTAGGAAACATTTCAACGCTCAAACGTAAAAATTCAAAAATCCTTTAGCACAATTTTCATTTTTATCTAAAAAAAGTTGGACGCTGATCACGTATTCACGAACACGTAATATTTAGTTCTACTGAAAATTCCACAGAAATATTGTCAGTAATATTATTTGTGTTATGAGTTATATAACTTGTAATTCATTTGTGTTAATTAATTGTTGATCAGTGAAGCAATTGGTGACAGGTCTTAGTCCATCAGATGTTGAAGCAAGATGTGCGTAAGTTTCAACGGATGTCATTCATGTGGAGAATATATATTTCACAACGTAGATGACAAATGCCTAAAATAAATTTACAAATCCACAAATAAGTGTAATTTCATTGTCCGGTTACCGTGAATCGCCGTAAATAACCATCAACGATCGTAGAATATTGCAGTAACTGACGGGAATCTCCCGTTATCCATCAACTAAATTCCGCGGGGAAATGACACAAAGACAAGCGCTCGATCAGAGGCGAGTGTCTGCATGTAGGACGCAATGAACTCAAGGATGCAAGAGTTAAGTTTGAATAAAAACTTGATTTTCATATTACATTAGGAAGTAGAATTGTTCACTTTAAGTAATAATTTGAAGCAAGTGGTGGTATTTTTATTCTCCCCAAAAATTATAACTTATAGAAGTATGATAATACTCTAGCTAAGGAGAAGCATTCATCCCTGAAAAAGATACCATGTTATTTAGTAACTAGTTGCACCGTTATTTTCCCATGCTAATGGTGTATATATTATGAAGTTGATAATGGGAATGGAAAGTACTAGTCATTTCTGCAGTCAAAAGTGAATACGTGCTGGCAAGCAGTAGTGTGAAGGTCGTATTCCATGTGCTCATTACGACACACTACTTAGTTCCCATCCATCAACTGGTTAGTGAATAACATGCAAGATAGTGCTACAGCCCATAGTGCATAAATAATGGTGCATACATAAATATAATTCAAATTTTTTATAATTATAATCACAATGAAAAGGCGGTAAAAAATGATCCAAACCTAAGGAAATATACGCCTATTCAGAATGTAAGTAAGACAATTTTTCTAAAACCCAAAGCAAGTACAGTTACTCAAACGGTATTTTGGCAGACAACACGAACTCCCATTTCCAAACGCAGTAATATATGATATATTGATATATACACAGTTCTTACTTCCAACGCAACAAACAACGAAAAATGAAACAAACATTTCATATTTCTCAGTGGGCCACCGGCAACACTTGAGAACACCGGCAAGACACAAGATGTAACAAGAGCTCTAGCAATAGCTCCACACACAACGAATATAAGAGTGGGGACGATACCCTGCGATGGATGCATAACTAAAAACCAGGGTGTGGTTGCATGGTTAGCTCCGCGTGTCAGGCACACACCTACTGAAATGGCTGATCATCAATTCAATAGGGCGAAGAAATGGTATCAGGTTTCACAATTAAACAAAACATACTTAATTTCGACAGAAGTAAATGGGAAATATTTAAGTTCCTACGTTTTATTTAGCCTGTACATTCTAGAAGCGCGTAAAAGAAATTCTTTCAGTTTGAACAAACCGAAGTTAGCAAGCGCATTCTTAAATTAAGAACTAATACCTCATTTCATGATTGTAACAAACTATTCGATTATTTCAGTTCATGTTATTTGAACTCGGAGAATACGACTAGCACTTCTCAATTCACGTAGCAGTAAGAAATTTAAAGGGACATTGCAGAAAATGCAACTTTTCTACTTAACTTGCGTTTAGAGTAAATAGAGAACATGAGTTCTTTTTCACTCAAAAGCTATCAATTTGTCCTCACGATAAGACGCACGCAGGCACGACAACAAAGAAACTCCACCAATCGTCACAAGAACGTACCGGTGAGTCCATATTGCAATATGCAGTCAAGATTTAGAGCTTCGTTACAGTCATACGAGTGCACTAAAAAAACGAACAAAGGGAGAATTTTCCATGAAGTAAAATATCCCCATGGGCATAATAGACAATAAGTTCATGTCACGACAGACCATCACATCATGGCTTTTTTTTAATGCTCCTAAAATTCGTCACATTCCCTAGTCTCATGAGACTCTGGGAGAGTTAAGCATTTCATTAAAAAGTCTAAGAATATGAAAAAAAACACATGAAGAATCAGACACAAATGGAACGAGATGAAATCAGACCGTACAAAGGGTTAAACATTATAACTCAAGCATTAATGTTTTCAAAAATTAAGAGCTACCCACTGTAACTCCAGCCTCATCAAGACATTCACCTAAGGAATACTAACATACTAACCACAAAGAGCAAAAGTATCAGAGAAAGTCAGAAAAATAGCTGAAAATAATGAACGTCTGGAGCTAGTTCACAGCTGAAAAATGCAGTTTCCCTTCCCAAAGCTAAAACAAAAGAATGCGAAAGGGCTGGATACGTCTTTCTTCAAGCCTGCATAATCTTAATACCTCTACCCCAAAAACAAAGAGCATGAAATAAGTCGATAAAATTTTACGAATCACGAAAGAATTTTTTTCCCTTAAACATTCGAAAATCATACCACACGGTGAAACCATTCAAATCTTCAAATCTTATAAATGTTTAACGTAGCACGAGAAAATAACGAGCCGATGCAGTATTTAGCATCGTTCAAGAAACATGACTTCATAACCCATGCTGGAACACTGAATAACAGTTTGATGCAAGTTCGGTACTGAAAATTTCCCTTTCAAAACGCGTCACATTTTCAAACATGAATAACCACCAGCCGATGCTTTTTAACACACCGCCATAAAAACCAAACACAAACTCTTTCTTTAACATATTGACGTCAACATATATTCAGAAAACTAGATTGTCAATAAAAGGAACTCATCATAATTTTATCAAGAAATCTACAACCGCTGTCATTCAAGCGGGTAGAAAACAAACGAGAGACTGAAACCACGACCCAAACCACACACAGAGAGCGGAGCTTGCCATTCCAATATTGAATTAGTGCTACCAATATGGAAAGCAATTCAAGAGGAGATATACGAGAATGTCATCATTCGAAGTTTAAAGAAATGTACCTCCAATTTGACGTAATTTTCCCGTCATTCAAAATTGAAGACTTTGATTTTACCCTTTACTGTGCTTTTCATTTTGTCAAAAAAAACTTATGGGCATTTCATCAACAAATAACTTTTAAAATTCTCAACAGTAAAGTTTTAAACTTGTCCCTCACTTAATATCTGCAGACTTCTTGTCACAGTTCGTCAGTTGAAATAATAAGTAATTGAAATGGCAATAGACAAGCAGACCCGTGTCCTCATTCAGCAGGGGTTTGGGATTATACATTTCGTAATTGTGTTCTCAGGAAGAACGAGGAGAGAAGAACTAGAAATATTCTTGCTAGCGGCTCCGCTAAATTTGGTCCCCTCGGACAATGCCCAGAAAGTCTGCCAAGTAAATGGAACTTTAAAAAATACACGAAGCAAGAAATGCAACGAAGTCGAAATCTGTTGCGCGTGCATCAGAAGCCAAAGCTCGACAACCGATACAGAGGGCATCAATGAACTAACCCGTAGGGGAACAGTACCGCTCGTCTGTTCCCCTACGGGAACAGTACCGTTCCCCTACGGGACCGTTCCCCTACCGTTCCCCTACTGTTCCCCTACGGGAACAGTACCGTCATCACCGTTCAGGCAGTCAATTTTACCGTCACACACTCTCAGGTAATTGATGGAACAGCCGTTGTCACACTGCCACCATCGCTCTACCAGGAAATAACCCTTGTCAGCTTACTTAAAATGACACACAATAGACTTGACCACGAGTATAAAGTCCATCATTTGTTGCTATAGCAAAGACATCGGTGACAGACCACCAAAGGATACTTCCCTAAAGCTTAATAGATTTAACAAGATGTCTGACCCTTTTGACATCCATTACAACACTATAGCAGATTATCATTTCACATGGTATTATAATCAATAGAACAGCAGTTTTATTTAACATGTGAAATTGACATCGAAAGCGTCGAATTTGCTGTTCTCTCATTGAGGTGAACCTATATTCAGTGAAACGAAATTATTTCCACTCAGAAGATCTTCCAGCCTCAAAATACATTGTTAAACATGCATGGTAATGCGAACGTGTAGTGCTAGTTGTCGGTTAGAACGTTGCTACTCGGTCACAGGGTACGCTAAAGCATACACTGAGTATAAGTTATGCATAAAAGATGTATTGCAAGAAATGAGTAGCTGTGTGAGTTCACAAAACACACGTTAAGACATGCACTACACGGCCCTATTTCACTGTAACAACACTCACTAACGAAAACAAAGAACAAGACCGCACTGCTCAATAAGCAAAACAAAGGAACTGATATGCGGAATTGGACATACCTTTGCACAAGACACAGGGCTCGAGACTCCAATAGGTTGGAGTCTAACAAAGGACTGCTGTATACGACACAAGTATTAGTGCCTCAGCGAAAATAACGCTCAATAGGGTGTCGGGTCTTGCGGGGATAGTGTAATTGTGTTCTACTGAGCAAAACGTGTCGTTTAGTGAGAAGTAAATTTCAATGAAAACTTTAAAACTAGTGCGGTCACAAACTTCAAAACTACTCAGCCCACTCAAAAGAACTGCTTAGTCGATTTACTTGTTAATATCAGTGAAAGGAAAAGATGACCATGACTTTGAACGACCTGTGATTCTCACATTTTCATCTTACCCGTAAACTCAAAACTCCTGTTGAAGAACAGCCATAATCTCTTTTATCCGAATGAATGTAAGAATACTAAACAATAAAAGTGTCTACATATATTAGAAAGAAATTGAAATGCTTACCGTAATTTCTGCACTAAATTTCATATTGTGCGAACTCTTACACAGTTCACAGACTACAAGGGGCTGTTTGTGAAGGGTGATCAATTTCACTTTTGGATGAAAAAGTATACGTAAAAACAGTTCAAAAGCTGAAGGTAACATAAGACTACATATCGTGAGAAAGACTCGTTTCAATCGTAAAATTCGCAGCTCTGAATGAAACTGTATCAACCATAAAATGTACGACGACTACTGTGTACTGTCCCTAGCTGACTTCAATTACGAGATGTGAGGAGGCATTTTCGAGGTAAGCTCCCGACGACTGCTGTACATTGTCCCTAGTTGCCTGTTCAAGGGACATGAGGAGGCACATTGGTGGCACAAAGCACGTGACTTCATACCTGTACAGCCGCGCTCGTCTGAGCCGTCGGGGCAGTTCGGAGTGCGGTCGCAGCGCTGACCACTCTCGATGCAGGACTGGTCGAAGCATTGCCATTGATCCGGCCTACACTCTATGTGCACACAAGCAAACATCAAATTAATAAAAAATTAAAACGAATGCTACAAAAACCAAATTGATGCATTTACTCTACTCACGCACATAGAAGCAAAGCAAATTAACACGAAGAAGCAAACGGAAAAGTAAACTCAGCATCAACGCATAGGACTGTAAAAATATTAATAAAAACTAAATTTATTTTCAGTTTGACATAGCAGACGCAAATAGAAGCAAATAATTTTCCACAGTAATCAGTGTTTCGTTTTCATGAAGATGAAAACCGCACAACTAAAAACCAGGACTTGGTATAGTTCAGCGTCATGCTACACTATATCTTTGCACACATAGCAAGTTACAATGACTGAGGAAAACAAGCATAGCACAATATGTTCTAATACAAGCAAATCCTGGAATGTCAATGTTTTCATCGAATCATATACTGCAAGAAGTTACAGATCTACTCTAAGTGATGAAACGAACTGGTTAACACACTGATATTGCAACGAGAAGCTACAAAATATTGAAAGCAGGAAATGAAAAAGTTTGAACAAATATGCTGTAAATAAGGTGCTAAGAGTTGAAATACAAAATTAGTTTATACAGAAGCAGTGATAAAAATTTAATGAAAATATCAATGTCTACAATAAGTTCTAGGCACAGATGCAAAAATTGAAGCCGATGACTTCGAAAAAATTGAAATAAGAATGATCAATCAAGAGATTACGCACGGAAAATTCGTTATTCAAGCCTAACCTGAAGAACATCAATAATTTTCGGTGAATAACAAAATGTGTTTATGATTTGAGTTCGATTACAATGCCTTACAGCTGGCAGAAGATGTTTCAATAGAAAGTATTGGAATATTCCCACTTATCCCGCATTAATTTGTGTCATACCAAAAATCGTGAAAAAATTAAATGACTTTTTCCTGAGGTCTTTGACAGCCAGATGTCACTACTGACGTCTGGCTGTCACAAGATTCACAACTGTCTAATAATATCAAACGTGATACGTGAGAGGAGAGACCAGCAACAACACTTCTTCTCCCCCACCTCCCATTTAGAGAGAATAAAGATCAATGATGTTTGACTATTCATGATGAGCGCAACACACTTTGCTACTCAGCCAGTACCGAACACGCGCTAGGGACACGTGCTCAGGGCATGCTGCTACTTACGTTCAGAGGTATCAGCCCTCTTTACAAATGGTCCGAGTTCAAGGGAAGATTTAAAATAATGAAATACTGAGGCCGCTAATTTTTAAATGTAACTTATCATAGGTTATGTCACTTACCAATGATAGGCAAGCGCTGCCATTTGCATGCATGAGCAAATTGAGAAATAAACAAAAAACATGAATCAGAGGAACCCAATCATCGGATAGAACGCATAGAACATTAAAAATAATCTCGGTCGTAGCCGCGGTCACTGCAAATCAAGGACACTCGCAATCATGACTTCAAGCAACCAAGACAAACTTCGATAAAGACAGCACCCTTTATTGAGAAATCTAAGCGAAAATTACTTAGAGGTAACATTACTACGAAAATTTAATCGTAGCTCGTACTAACAACATTCCTATCTCGGCAATTTACAGCATTGTGCTCACCGATTTGAGATCGTAGAGTAGTAAACGTGAAGAAAATGCTAAAATAATTGTAATCATTATGTAACTTTGGCAAAATTGTGTCATGAGAAATTTTTCTCAAAGAAGTAAAAGTATGGAAACTACAATCAGACGAAGACTCTCGCGAACCTGTAAACAAGAACACGCGCGAGAAGCAGTGACAATAAGCAGATAACCTATGCTGCCATGCTACTTTACAAGCTAACAAACATTAAAATAAGCGACGCGCAAAAACCTTCAACCCTCATCAATAGAAGTGGCAAGACGTTCGCGCAAGTAGCAATCCTTCAATTTTAAGGCTACGTAAAAATTGACTCGGTCGGCAATGAACCTATTTTCAGTTACTCGAATAGGTTTGTTCTCGTGATTATTTGAGAAGCAAATTTACATTAGGGTCGTTCATACAAAAACTATTCCTGGAGAAATCAACGCATGTTCTTAACTAGCCACGCGAAATGCACTTCATAGCACTGGCATGATATCACATTCCAAAATGTTCGACAGATTATAGTTTTGTCAGTAAAGTGACTAATGTACCTCATTTGAATTGTGGAGATTTAATGGAATTAAAGAATGATTAAAGATTACGAAAATCATTATTCCGCCTAAGAATTTTAACTGAGAATCAAGTTCAGAAAACATGTACCTATGACGTAGGAAAAAGGTGATTGAAAATAAAATTTAAATCCCAGATTCATACATAAACGAAAAATCAAAATTGGACATAACTAAATGCTACGTAATCACTAAACGTCAAAATATGAAGAAATTTGCAAGAACGTCCATTTTCCTAAATATTCCTAACTAATTCGTAGTTTAGTGAATCAATTTTAAAAACACAAGATAAATCATCGTAAAATTAAAGACGAACACGCTGGATGAAGGAGCTGACAACAGCATACGCTATCGCTCAAAAATATATTGCACGCGAGCGAAGAAATATTTCCTGTAAAATGCTACAGAAAAAAAGAATACCGAAACGTCGAAACGGGCGCTCGAAACTTAATCCAGAAATTGAGCTAAAAATTCTACACAGTAGGTAGAACAAAATTAAACCGTAATTAATGGAAAACTTGGAACAGCAAGTGCAACATTACATACCAAAATTTAGTCACCGCCAGTGCAGCTCATATAAATAGTCTTGTTTAAAATCTCGTACAGTCGAAGACGGTCACGAATCTCGAAGGTAAAATATAAAAAACACTTTTCGAAAACAGAGAAGACACACACCTGCAATACCCACACTTAAAAAAGTGACATCAAACTCGCAATCCTAGTCTGAAAACAGGAATAAAAAAACTCTGAATCACAAAAAAAACAGATAAAAGCCAAGTAATATACTCGTCAAAAAAACATAACAGACTCGCAGTTGCCTTAGAAAGTGAAACAATCTCCAGGTAAAACACGATAGCTAAAAATCCAGGTAAAAATAGCTACAAGCAAGACACTCCAGAGGACCAAACAGTTCAGAAAGTGCACCTGAACAATCGCGCTCGTCAGAGCCGTCAGAGCACTGGAGCACTGAGTCACAGCGGAGGGAGAGTGGGATGCAGCCGAGCGTATCCCCACACATCCATTCATCTTGAGCGCAAGAGACTGAGCAAAGAGTGGTTAATGCAGTTCTTCTCATGTTCACACACGTAAGTGACAAATAAAATATCAATATTGCTAGCCCTGTTTAAAGCAGAGAACAATCATAAATTCTTCTCAGCTTATATTTTCACTGCCTACTCGAATTCGCATCTAACAAAAAAATATAATTTCCCAATACAAAAGTCTCAGAAATGAACCTCGTAGTGTGCCTCACCTAGTGCAAAAGTTTTTCAAATGAAAATGAATTAATTTAGGTACGAACAAGAAAAAGTACCGACAATTTTCCCTCCCATCAGTTAAGTTGATGCGTACAACACCAGCCACCAACACAATAACGCTAGGCCATCTCCGTTGTACATCGATAACAAAATCCCAAATTTTTTAAAAAATTGAGTAAATTGCGTCAAACCCCATTAAAGAATCGAAAGCACAACATTCAGTTAAAGATATTTGTTCGTAACTGCAATGTGTGAATAAGAACACATTCATGAAGAAATACTTACAACCACTAGTGCGTTAGTGTTGTAAATTAAGTGTTCTCGTAAGGTTTTCAGGCAGTAGTAATTTCGAAGTTAACTTAATATTAACGCCTAAAAAATCGACAAGTACTAACTAGAAGCGAGAGCGCACAATCGTCGTTCGTACGCGATGTACTAGACAAGACCTCAACCTCTACGATTCGGAGTCGGCCCTCTGCACGTGAAGACGTGATCACTAAACATCAAGTTCGCTTTGTAAGTTATGAGCATGAGTAAGTAAAAGATTATCGTAGTTAGTAGAAAGTTTTTCTAAGCTGCACGACTGAAATGAAAATGGAACTTCCTGCTAATAAAAAAAAGTACAATCCGTGTTTGTAACATTCGTAGAGATGTACTGTACAAAAAAAATCAAAAGTTTCTCCCCAAAAAAGTTTAAAAAATGTTTCAGCTTTAAAGAATTTGATCAGCTCCATAAAGAGCAAATGCTTTTAAATTCATCTGACTCAATGTACACGATATTCAGCATTTTAACAATGTAGACATTTCTAGATTGCCACTCTTTCTGGTTCGCTTGAATTTTATTTCAGCAGGCAGAAGCTCGATAACAAAAGACCCTATTCAACTAAGAGCAAAACATTTTTCAAAAAGATACTAGAAAATTTACTAGCATATAACAAAATACTTATAGTCTAACACCTTAATGTTTAAATGAAGAGAGAAACTACAAGAGTAATCATACAATTTTCGTTCAATCACCTGGGTCAAAATTTAATGCGGCACACCAAAAAAGTCAAAACGAAAAAAGGTAAGACAGCTATAATATCGAGAAATTTATCAAGATTTTATACTATTGAATGCAAATTTCCAGTGAAAAGAAATGGTGCACTACCTATGAATCCATAATTTTTCCAGTTGTAGAAGTTAAAGTGCTGATAAAGTTGGAAAGACTTAGTGGAGTAAACTAATGAAGTAAACTGATTGAAGTACTTTTACCATAGTAAACTTTTAATTTTGTCGAAAAAATTACAGTAGAACATGAACAATCTATCCAAAAATAAATTTTTGAAGCAGTTCTTATTAAAAGAAATATAGGAATATTCATAATAATGTATAAATGTTCGTACAAGTTAGAAAATAAAAATGGTTATAGACTGAGTATTGCTTACAGTACAATACTATTAATCGACTCCGCAAAATTTTCAATCATTTGTGTAAAATAAATTTTTTATGAAACCTTGACTTTAGAATTACTGACCTCTTCATTTCATGAGTCCACGTAATACAAAAAAATTCAAAACCAAGGTGCATAAATATTTCATTTAACTTCTCACAGTCCAAAAAATATTCTATTAAGTCATAAATTGTTTCATTATAAATAAAAGTATTTTAGAATGAAGAAATAAGGAGGAACGAAGCGGTAGCAGTCACAGTACCGGTAGGGGCGCACTGCATCTCATCAGAGCCGTCAGGGCAGTGGTTCACACCGTCGCAGAGCGCGTGTTCTGGCACACACGTGCCCTGTAGACACATCCACTCTCCACGGCGGCACTCTGCGGCATCGCACGTCCACGCTCACTTACAGCACCTCCCAGCCCAGCTCTCGCATTTCAATGCTATACCGACTCGTTGCCGAGTTAACTACTCGTCACCGATGGATCAGTTTTACAGAGACTAGGGTGATATAACATACACGTCAGATAGATCGGAATGCAATCCTCCAGTGAAACAATGAAGAAATTTAATACATATTCCACCCCACGAAAAAATGAAATTATAACACCGTGTACAAAAACTCGAACAGATATCTCTTGCAAACGAAGTGAAAAGAGCTGACGTAGTCAGAAAGATAAAAGAAAAAATCATAAACATTTATGACACTAGTACTCGTAAGCCGTAAACTTCCAATAGCAGCTGTGGAATCTTTCCTGAAAATCTATGAAGCCAATAAAATTGTTTTTCTATTGAGTAAATAAAATTACAACTTACGAGTCACTAAATATTGCTGTATTAACCTAGAAATTGGTTTAGTTAGTAGCAGAAGAATTGGTTGGTAACCTTGAAATACTTCGAGAACATAATAGGAGATTTTCAAATGACTTTCACAATCGTGATTCAGCTTTAATACAGAGGCTATTAAACAGAAATTTGGGGTCAGTAATAACTGAGTTAAGCTAACAGACTCTACGGGAATTGATGAAAATGCATAGCTGGCAGCATTTTTTATTGCGCGGATGAGAGGATTGGAAGAATACTACTTGTAATATATTTACTAGCCATATTAGCCATACACAACGTGAGAGTTCTAAACATAACATACTACTGAAACCCTTCCAGCTACGAAACGTAGAGCTACAGACCGCTTAAAAGTACTGATTTAATCCCGTACCTATGTTGGCGTTGAGATCAACACTGCGATAAAGAACAAATACTTCATATCGAAGACAGAAAGCGTTTCAAAGATTCAGCTTCACTATGGTTATCAACTACAGTAATAATGCTGAACATATCGTACCAAAGACGCAGTCGAGCTCGTCAGTTGCATCTGGACAATGTCTCATGCCATCGCACTCCAGGTCGTCGGCGATGCAGGTGCCGTCTCCACATTGGAACTGCCCCACTCCACACACTACAATCATGTGAGTTCCGAACAAACTATTAGTGTGTATGGCCGCGAGGCTAAGTAATGAGGAATTTTTCGCTTAATAAGGTATAACCAAGTCATCGTGAATACTACACTTGACGAAGAGTGGGTCGAAGGATTGTGCATTGGATCACATGTAGGGTAAAACACCTTAAAAGGCCATCGAATTTTAGTCAATGAATTTACAAAAGAAGTAATGCAAGGAATTAGCTCGGTGTAGAGCTCGAATGATGCAGCAGCTTCACTGTCTGCTTGCAGAAACTGAAACCTTATTCTAAGAATGACTTTTGAAATGTCAGGAGAGGGAATTCGAAGCAATCTCTGCCAGGCCGCATAGAAAACGAATTTCAAATAAAAAAATTGAAACTCACTGACATTGATCAATAGCTTAGAGTCACTAATAGATATTAATGATTATTGAGGCAACAAGGAAATTCAAAATGAATTGGCCTAGTGACAAACTCATATAGAAATCATATACACTGACAAGACACAAAAGTGTATTTGCATAATCGGGTGGATTTGATGGATTACTTTCTGTGAGTAATTCCAATGTATGATTTTCATAACATATACACTATACTTGAAAATTAGGTACATCGAAACACTAGTACTTGATTTGGGAATTAAGTATTTCGAAACAAAAATATGCAGTGAATTTGGAAAATAGGTACTTCGATTATGGTAAAAAAAGGGTCTACATGAAAAGTCAAACCCTAAGTAACATTACAAACGTAGTTACTCACTAGAAGTATCACAAATTACAAAATTATGAAGGTAGTCGAAAACTGTTGCAGTAAACAGAAAAGAACTTCAAACTAAAAGTCGCGACACAGACCTTATAGCCGGTAAAAATACACCAAAGTTGAGCACAACGCACGGGGTGCCAAGCGACGTAACTTCAAGGAAGTCCCAACAATGGCGTAAGCTGCCAGTCACACGCTGCATGCAATTCATAACAAATGGAATAAAGAGTGAGATACGAGTTTAAATACTGCGTGTTACACATGAGAATTCCATTAAATATTTTCAAATAAGGAATCCAAAGGGAATATCTTTCACAACAGACGGAATAGCTTTCATGGTTCCGCATACGAAATACCGCAGCACAAAAACTTAGCATTAAATTCGCCGTACATTGTGTATGCGTACTGCTTAAAAAACTAACCCACATGTACAAAAGAACACAGAAGAGCTAAAAGAAGTAAGCAGACATAAACGAAAAAAATTACTTTTTTCAAGCCTTAAAGTAAATTCAATAAGAAATTCGGTAACTTATACGAAATGAGCAATATTTCGCGCTTCATGACAAAGACTAAGGCTAATTGCATAACTTCACACCTTCAAAATTTGGTCCACACGCACACATAATAAAACATTTTCATCGCAGTCTTCGATAATTGCGATGCACATGGAACAGATACCGAGCGATGCGAGATAAATAATTTTAAATTATTTTGAATAAACGCTGACGTAGAATTCTATTCCTTGTAATCGTTTTAAAACGAGGTTGAAATACAGAGATTGCATTTACTTCCGAAAGTCTACGGAAATTGGGCTCAGTGTTTAAGTAACTCATCTGTAACAGTAAAATTCTATATGAATGACACAAGTGTCCGTACGAGCAGATTCCGAAAAAGTTTCAAGGATTGAGCTCACAACAGTAGTTCTATTAAACATAGAAGCAGCGAGCTCGGATAAAGAATGATTATATAACAAGTTAAACAAGGAATAAATTTGAACAGATGAAATAACATTTAAGGTTTTAAAATTTAAGGAAAATAATTTTTCGAAAAAAGTTCAAATTTTCGAATGTATAAGTCTCAATGCTTGGATACAAAGGGATCCAAATTGAAACTGACAGGAACAATGCGTTGTAGGAGAATATCCTTAACTGGCGTAGCAAAACATCGCAATAGTGTTGAAGCAAAGAGTAAGAAAGAGTTTCACAAAACCATCCCCATGCAGACATTAATGCCCTACAGTATAACAATTTCATTTCAAAACGTATCAGTTTTTTAGAGTTGAAGAAAATTTTCCACTGTATTCATTTCGTCGATGTTAGATTAGAAATTAAGTTCTGGAATCGACACCGCAACTGTGAGCGAAAAAAAGCTGAACGGAGCTGGAAGCTACCTCACAATTGTCAGTACATGATGCAGCTGTCGTTGTGTTAGACTGCTGACTCGTAACTGAGTCGAATAAAAAGTTCTAAGAGCGCACTTAGGGTGGATATTTGCGAGTTTATATCAACGAAGTTTTAAAACGTCAAATAAAAGTGAGCAGCCTACGAATATATTTCAGTAAATGAAACATTCAATTTTTGTTTCAGTTTGTTGTTATTTTTTGCTGAAGACGAACAAACGGTTATGAAAGCAGCATGAGAAGGAACTGATTTAATCATGAAGAGCAATCAGTAAACGCAGAAAAACTGCTAGCGATAATAAAATCTTGGCTAAAAATATCAGAGGACAACTGGTAACAGACAGCTACTAGTCAAAGCATGTATACTAGAAATCTGAGACTAGATAACGATGAAAGACAAAGCAGCATTGAGAAACTAAGCAGCAATCAGACACTAAGTAGCAATCAAAGCCTAGGTAGCAAGCAGAGACTAGGTAGCAGAGACGGGGAAGCAAAGAGAGACTGGATAGCAAAGAGAGACTAGGTAGCAAAGAGAGACTGGGAAGCAAAGAGAGACTGGGTAGCAAAGAGAGACTGGGTAGCAAAGAGAGACTGGGNACTAGGTAGCAATCAGAGACTAGGTAGCAATCAGAGACTAGGTAGCAATCAGAGACTAGGTAGCAATCAGAGACTAGGTAGCAATCAGAGACTGGGTAGCAATCAGAGACTAGGTAGCAATCAGAGACTAGGTAGCAATCACAGTCACGGCGACCACCAGTAGAGAATCAGTACCCAGTGCTGGCGGACATGCCCGCTCGTCAGAGGCGTCAGGGCAGTCGGGGACCATATCGCACACCGAGTTCCGGGGCACGCAGGTGAGGCCGTCTTCACACAGCCAGAACTCTGGCGCGCAGTCCACTGAATGTAGGGCGTTATGGTCAAAGTTTCCAAAGAGAACCATGATGCGAACAGTTGAGTCATACAGTGAGGAAAATTACTCTGTTATACCCACGCAGAAAATAGGCAAAGTACTTACATATGTTGACGTAGCAAACACACAAAAAAACATTTTTTCAATAATTAAACAATTTAAGGTCGCAGGGAAAGTATTCAATGATTTAATCTGATAGCATTCCCATAACCTTAAAAATTGGCGTTAGCAAGCATGTATTTTTTAACCATTTTAGCCATATTTATCCAGAAAAAATTATAGTAATTTTTTAAAGATTCGTGGAACTTTTATTGGGGTAGTAAAATTGATATTTTTGTAGCGATAGCCAGAAACCTATAGCATTCCTGACGCATTACGTACTGGTATAAGAACTACTCGGAAAAGCTACACAAATAAAATTGACGCACTAATTTGGTGTAAGCTATAACTGAATAGAGTGTACACTACAACTGAATAGACTGACCAATTTGGTGTACTCTATAACTGAATAGAGTGTACACTATAACTGAATAGAGTGTACACTTCAACTGAATAGACGGACCAATTTGGTGTACACTATAACTGAATAGAGTATACACTATAGCTGAATAGAGTATACACTATAGCTGAATAGAGTATACACTACAGCTGAATAGAGTATACACTATAGCTGAATAGAGTGTACACTATAACTGAATCGAGTGTACACTATAACTGAATCGAGTGTACACTATAACTGAATAGATGGACCACTTTGGTGTACACTATAACTGAATAGAGTGGTTAGCCCTCGCAGGACGTCGCAGCTCTGTAGCTATATGACGTCAGAACGTTTACTACGTCACCCAATGGAAGTGCTACTTTGTCATGTCTTGTAAGTCCAGTGATGAGCCCATGTGAAATTAGATGAATAAAAAATATCAAAAAACTTCTAGCTGATGTAGATAGGCAAAGTAAGAAGTTTTCTAGGTAGTATTTCTCTATTAGTATTTCAAATATGATTGTATGTATAGTAAAACATTCTTTTCTAAACAACTCGTATAACACTAACAAATTTTTTTGATAACCTGAGGAGTATCAATTTCCCTTTTCTGATTGGAAACATACTTCCTAATTGTAATTCATAAATTTACTTCCACAGACATACGCATGCAAAATCTGATATTAATTCTTCAAGATTTTCTTAACCTATCGTGATGAAAAGTGTTGTTCCAAAAGGCTTTTGATGAAAGTACTTTCATGTCAAGGTCTGTATATCTAGACGCTCATTCAATTATTTTAACCCTTATTTTATTCATTATATTGAATGTAGGTCGCAGCACGGAAACATCGATAACATAAATAACCTATTCGCAGCATGAAATATCCTGAAGCTTATCGCCTGCTATTAATAAAAATTTTTTGAGTACGGTCACTCCCTAGTTTTATGGTGACAAAAGTTACTTCATTCAAATAATGGATTTTATTTTATAAGGCTAAATAAACTGACATTAGAAGTTACCTTCAATGATGTAAATAGATTTCAACAAGAAGTACTGAAAAAAATTGTCAACATACGATTGAAAAGCTCAAAAAAGGCAGTACATACTGATGAAGAAATCTAGAAAGACAGTAATACATACTGCTGCCCGGTCCCTTATATGACACTGACACTCCGAAAACATTATGGAGCGCAATAATGTATATTGATATACAAAAAAAGGCGATTCCTACCGACAGAAACCGTCATGCACGATGAAAATATATATCTCATGACAAAAGGACCTTTAAAAAAGAAAAAACCTTCCGATAGAAAATTGCTCAGCCTTATCGAAAATACAAAGGATAATATAGGAGTATACTGTGAGAAGAAACCACGGAAAATGAAATGTGTTCTAATAGAAGGGAATACATTCTGATGGAGGCATCTTTTAGAAATGACAAAGCAATGCCCCCACGAGACTCCACACCACACACGGCATTCACACCACAATACGAGAATACGACCGTTCATACCGGCTGCGCACGACTGTTCATCAGAGAAGTCGGGGCACTCAGGAGTGCCGTCGCAGACTTTCGTGCCCGCGATGCACGACTGGTCATGGCATTGCCATTCCGACTCCCCACAGGTCACCACTATTATCGTCACCGAGGGACAAATAATTACACATGAGGATAGAAAGCCATTCGAGTTATTATTGATTACTGATCACCAGTGCGTTTACACCTTGATCATTCACTATTCTAAAAACTTAACAGTGCCAGTAGCTAACAAAAGAAGAGAATCTGTTTTCAGTCTACATTGCATTTCAAGTTCTCATTCAGGCGACTTAAATCTCAATTTCGCGACTACAAGATAAAAGAATTAGAATGAATGAATAAATGAATGTCTCTCACCGCTGCTTAGGATTGCGGAAGCAAATCTTAAATCATCCCTCGTTGGACGTGAGTTCATTATTCTGCACAAAGCAATTGAGATGCAAGCCCAGCCCACACACTACCAATCAAAATGCCTAATAAATACTGAAAGAAGCGGACCATACAAAGCTCATTCAATCCGATGTTTAACAAGTGGCAGGTGCCAGCTTGGATTGCTACTTACAGTTTGGATTACAAATACGCTACGAAATCATCCGGACAAATAATTATGCGTTCTATGCGCCTATGAGTCAGTTTTTACACAAAAATTCATTTTTCTCAATAATAGATTTGGAGAGAAAGAGGAAATAGTAACATTGAAATGCGTAAGAGCATGCAGAAAGTATTCACTGTGTAGAAGGATCGCCGTTAACAGCTACACTTGCTACTAATTTCTATGCATATCAATTCAATTTAACTGCGGCACACAATAAAAAACGATAAATTGTTGATAAGTAACATTCTCTCGGTAAAAGTTCAGTTACATAATTACAATAAGAAACCAGTACGAGGCAATCCCCCATAAGCCTCGTCTGTGGCGTCGACACAGTCGGACACGCCGTCGCACAGCGACGACCGCGCAATGCAAACAACTGAATCGCACCGAAGCTCTTCTCCAGAGCACGACTCTGAGGTGACGCCGCACAAAACAATGGTAAAAATCAGACGAAAACGTAAGCAAAACTTATTCACCTGCTCCTATATTCGGTTTCAACTCCGCGGGAAAAAAGAAGGTTGGGTTGTGAATAACATTCACTGGAAAATTTGAAATTTAAAAATTCAAAGGTTTCAATTTCTATTCTTGTTTATATAAAAATTCAGCAAACACTAATGAATAACAAGATTCAGGAAACTTAAAATTTCACGGCACAGTCACGCAAAAAGAATTCTGCCATTGCGCACACCACGAGGCACAGACATACAACACAAGATCAATTTTCTACGTATAATTTGCCAACTGGTTCTACAAACAAGGCCACATAAAATATAAGTAACCTACCGATTTGGCAGTCGACTTCATCAGTATCATCGAGACACTCCGGAATACTGTTACAGACAGAAGTTTTGGGGATGCACCGCACTGAGTCGCATGAGAACTCGTCTTCAGTGCACAGCGCTGCCAACATCAAACAATGTTGGACATTTCGTGCACGAAACCTTACAACTTACAACTTTGCGTACGTATTTAGTGCAATCAAGAGTAGAACAAAGTAAAATGCTATGATTAAGCGACGATCAGGTTGATCGGAGGCGGATGTAAATAGATATCGTACACTCGTATTGCTTAATTTCACTAGATCGGCAAAAATGAATGAAAATAAAATGAAGAGAAGTACGGTAATGTTCAACAATATAATCAACATTCAATTTTTTCAGATCCGTATGTTCCCACAACAAATTTTTAATGCGTAAAAACAATGAATGATATAAAATTAATGCCGCGACACGATCGGGCGAATTTCTCCGATTTAGGGGTGCTTATTTTGTTTTTATGAAGCTCAATGAAGCAATACGCAGACATTAACAAGCTGTAGGATTGTGTAAATTAGAATGCCTTAGTGATTGTTGGTATTCGTACAATTGATGGCATAGCATCGTGCTAAACAATTTGAACTGCAGTTTCTGTAGTAATGCAATAGAAAATATCCATTTATACTTCGAGTATGCTGAATCAAATACATATGTAAAACTCATGTATACATACAGTACATCTATGTTCAGAATACAAAAATACCCGATTGAAGAACTGGCCTAAAGCTCCGTTGCTAAACAATACCGTAATCACGTTAATACTAAGAGGATGAATAATTAATTTGAATTCTGTAGAATGCTAGCATTGATACATTGGATTATTATCAGGACTTTTAAATTTTACATTTCACTAAGTGGGATTGTGTGAGCAGGCGACGCCTGCTACGAGAACACCGAGCCAGGAAATGAACCTTACAATGGAGTGCAGTAGTCACCCACAAACACTGCAGTCTCTGACAGCTGATCTGCTATCAGGTTTTAATCCATTTTCAACGTCAAATTTTTCACTTTTATCCGAAAAGTCGTAGACAATTAAATAATCGAAATAAGGAATCGAGTGTGCGTAAGAGAAATTATACTTTCATACTTCGTTTGCATGTTTTTTGCTGTACACTCTTTGTATTTTTACCATATGGCTACCATATGTGATCAGATTGACTCTTCCAATATAAAAATATAAAAATTGAAGCAAAAATTTAATAATTTTAAAATTCTTCGTCCTTGGGTATTACGACTATTTTTATAAAGCAAGTGGTTTTTAAAAACGTTAATTCACATCGTAAAAGGTTTATCATCAGAAATATAACGTAGTGATGCAAACAGCAGCCGTTGTCAAACGCTAATCGATTGTATTGAAAATCACAAACAGACTCAGACGCTAAAGCAACTTAATACTCATCAGTCAAGAATATAAATTTTGAATACACGTTTAATACTAAATTTCATGAGATGGGCTAAAAATGACCACCATTATCATTAGTATAAGATGCTATACATGTATCGTACATTATATATTTCGAGGACATACTTTATGAAAATAATTTTAAAATACAAATGAAATAAAAACAAAATGGTTATAATCCCCAATACAGAATACTACTCGTATTGCAATAAGATAAATACTTTCTCAAACGCAAAGACAACAAAGCACTCATGACGGTGAAGAAAATGCTACGGAAATAAGTAGGGCCAGCCAGTAGAGCTCAAGTACCACAATGATCCAACAGTAGCGTTGAAGGTTGGCTTAACACGTGAAATTCATCCTAGAACAACAATAAGGAGAAAACTGATAGTTCTACACTTGCATCATGACAACTGATCAATGATCCAAGTTGGAAACACTCGTACACATTGCATGTACATCCCAACAGAAGTTGCACACAGGAATCAAATAGGAGACCAGAACGTCATCACATTTTAAATCACTTGAGCTAAAACAACAAGAACGGACCCACATTGAGAAAAAACGGTTAATTACCTTAGAGCACTAAAATCAAATTTTTCACGAAACAACTGTTAAACCTCATAGAATTTCAAACGATGAGTTTTTCAAACTTCTGTACCTTGAAATTTATTGAGGGATTAAGCTTCAATGAACATTGAGAAATACGACGCAAGTATATAAATGGGGTGTGAGTGAAATATTTATTAATTGTGAAAGTCATACCGATTTTACAAAAAGCTCTAGAAAATACTGGCTGCTAAAATTGACCGATGACATGCAATAAAAACGAAAATTTGTGTCAACCAAGTGCGATTGCTCATAACTAGAAGCCTTTGAGTATTTTTCATAGCTTGAATGAAAATCAGACATAGAACATTTTTGCTGCTAAACTCAAAACGGCTATGGGTATAAGGACCAAAAACACGAGAATTCATTTCATAAAAAAATGAGTAACATACGTGCTGCCAAGACCGAGCCAAATTACCATTAATACAATGACAGATAACTACAAACATTACATACTCCCCAACACTACGTACGAGAGAAAACCTAAAAACTCGAGAAGTGATGGGCAAACGAGCCAAGTGGGGGGTTTGCACAAGTTGCCCCACTCCACCTCGGCAAAATTACTATTAACTTTAACAACTGAGCTAAATAAAATGAGACGATTCCCTTGCGATGCAAGGATTTAAAAAATGAATGAAATTTCACATGGTAAGGATCATAAGGTTGTGGTGACTTGCGTCCGACGCGAACATCGAATGTAAATTCTGTAGACTGAATTTTGAAGCCTATGTCTGTTATTTCGATGTGGCAAAACTCGTCAATTATTTCAGAATTCTGTGCCAAACAGGCCGGTTTTCATATATATTAACTAAAACAAAAATGACGATTTCGGGAGGCGTTTCAAAACAGGATTCGAAGTCTAAAACAAGGACTGATTCACACTCAGTACTAAGAGGATCTATTTCAACGCCGCCTGCTGCAGTAATAACACCAGCTATTTACTCATTGCATCAATTCTCATAGTGCTTTTTTGAATCAAGTCTTGACTTAGGCTGCCCCAATAAGGTGGATTAAATTTAGAAAAAACGTGTGGCTGCTAATAGGTGATTTGTTCGAAACGTAGCACAGCAATTATATTATGTATGTGTATGCTACTTTCGCATCACAGAAAAACATACTGACAGATTGCAAGCCTACTTTCAAGCATAAGACCATTACGAAGCAGTTTATCAAGTAAATTGTCGATATGGGAACTATAGGAACAAATAATTCAAAAAGAAAAATTCCACGAAGAAAATTCATAACTCCCATATTAAATGAACGTTAATTTTAGCACTCCACTTAAAAATGAACACAAAACTTACGAGCAAATGCACACAATAGGCAGCTCTTGTAGTATCATAACCCACAAACTTTGCTGATCTCGAGCAACTCTCACGAAGGGACAACCTGGCCGCAAGAAAATTTCATTGGCTTCTGATCAAGAATGAGAAGCAAAAAGCAGAGAGACAATGAAGTTGCAATGACATACTTGGACACCCGATCTCATCTGTGCCGTCGTAGCAGTGATAGACCTGGTCACAGCGTTGGCTTACAGGGATGCACGTGCCTTCTTCGCAACGGAATTCATTGCTTGTACAGCCTGATCCTGATGGATATATTGATCAATCTGCCATATTAAGAAATTATCGTACAAAGTAACTTGTTCGAAATCGGATCTAAATTATCCCACTAGTAAATATGTCGTATTCCTCACGAGTCAATTTCGACTGCAATTTTAAAAAATGATAACGTGTTTTACCCACTGATATACATTTCAAAATTATTTACCAGCATGTATACAATACGACTGCAGGCGATTTCCGTTGGTCGCATCAAAATTGAGGATTTGATAGTGTTTTAAAAACGCACAATGAAAACCCATTGCATTGCATATCATCAATTTTAAAATTTCATGAGAGAAATAATCATCCGTTGCGACAAAAAATTTTCAATATTAAATGAGCAGCAAAATCAGAGCCGAAATGTTCAAAACACTCTTCTGCTTGAATATATTGGGGAAATTCGAGTTAACAAATTCATGGAATGCCTTTAAGATATTTAGACCGTACAGATTCCTGAGCCAAGCAACTATAAATTTAATCATGGACTTTTTATTTAGACCGTACAAATTTCTGAGCCAAGCTTCTATAAATTTAATCATAGACTTTCAGCTTCACAAGTGAATTACAATACATTGGTGGTAGCATTATTATGATGGTCAATTTTTTTATTACGATATCGAATATGAAAGTTGTTTTGTATCCTTATATTGCATAGTTCCTGCTGATATTAGTTCATAAAATATCATTAATATTAGAAAAAATGGCACAGCACAACTCAGCTATAAATTCCAAATCCACAGACACCCCGGACTGCACTTGCAACACCACTTGACGGATATCGGAAGAATTTTGCACGACGACGCGGCAGAAAAACTGCTGCAGTTCAGTGACATGAAAAGTCTGAGACACGCTCGTACCACTTGGAGCATTTTCAAGCCTCCAGACTTCAGGTTCATATACCAAACGTTCCATAACAATTCCCACATGATTATCATTAGTTTGTCAGTACTATGATTAGCATGGGAAGTGACGTACAATGGGATTCAATGAATAACACGAACAATAAGGATTGCCAATTCTATCCTTAACCACCCCGCACTACTGAAATTAACATAAAATATTGACGAATGCATGGAATCCCGTTCAGAAAGATGTTGATTTTTCCAATTTTCCCAATAAATTACGCATCAAGATTGATAAACTGAAAAGTTGTCTCGTAGGGCAATTAATTATTACTATAATTATCTTGCATGAGCATAAATGAAAAAATGAAGACTTTCTGACAAACGGGCACTCTGACCTTAGCTATGTGCCTCATCTACTGCTTGTCCGAAGATCTCAAGAACATAGATGCAGTCAGTATTCTTATAAGCTTGTCAATCACACTGAATTATAAGGACGACTTTCAAAAACAAGTATTTCTTAATAACAATGAAGCTACGAGCGTAATGCCAAAATGAAGTTAAATTTTCATCGGTCGTCCATATTCTTGCTAGAAGCATACACAGATAATCAAAATTAGTCACTACACACCCATAATTGCTTCAGCTTGGTTGAGGACAAACTTCAAACCCATTCCAAGTACGTCGTACGTTGGTTGGTCGATGAGTACATAAAGGTTCATCCGCGCACCAGTAGTTCCGTCATGCTCGTGTACGAATAGATCACCAGATTGGAGTTTCATTGGGAAGACGAACGAAACTTCCCGTCACCAAAACGCGGTTTTATGACCAGACAGCCTGAAGTCGACCTCAAAGTTTGCTCACACAGACAAGAGCATTGACCAAGCTTGTCTTCCTTGAAGTACGCGGATCACACATCACCACAGATGAAGACGATAGCTAAGAGCTTCAAATTGAAAACGTTCTCTATATTTCTAACGAAAAAAACAGTAAAGTAGGAGCGATTAAAAGCGGAGACTCAAGTTGTTACCGTATTTACTCACACCAACGTTGACGATACGACGGTGCGGCACGGCATGAAGATTCAAGTACTCACCAAATGCACCATCAAAACCGCAGACAGTGCTCACAACAGCGATGTGGGACTTGCCTCCCGTACTCACCACAATCGTTTTCGTCTGTGGCGTCCCTGCAGTCGTACGAGTTGTCACAGCGGTAGGCCATAGGAATGCACTCTCCGTCGTCACAACGGAAATCTCCAACAGGACAAACTGACGAAACTGGAGGAATAAATGGGCCCACATTAAATAAACAAAATTTGTGTGAGTAACGTTGAAGATTCCAACAAAATCAGAAGCAACTTAAGCCTGGATCATCCAAGGTAAAGGGTCTTAAGATTTAAACTGACGGTGTTTTTGATCAGTTGACTCGGTAGGTGGGAAATTCAGTTCATTTTAGCAATGAAAAATTTGACCATACATAGTGTGAACACGAGTGAGAATTTACGTTCTTAAACTATTTCCCAAACATGATGCTGTTCTAGGTAATATATAAATATATATTTATATGTCAAGGTAGTGCACCTGGAATGATGCATTTTTTAGCTTCTAAGTTTACCTTGCACAAAGAAGTAACCTCACTGTATAGGAAACCTTGACTTATTCCCGATTTGTTTTCAAATCCGGATAATTTTTAATCGATGTTAACATTAACGAAGTGAAAACGGAAACAATGTCGAATTATCGCACTGTAGCAGTACAAACTGCGTAATTTTGGCTTTGAATGATTGAACGATAATGAGACCATGTTTGGATACAGTGTTCGTGTGGTGAAAATGAGAACTGTACTCAGACTGAGATGGGTTTTGAAGTTTTATTCGGGAGGTTACAGCGATGAAAATAAACCAAAGCGAAGACCACTATCGCTTATTCAACTGAATGTTTTGGTTAACTCAAATCTGAGAACTACAGTCCACAACGCTGCATCAGAACTCGAAACATCTTGCCCAACAGATGAACACTTGAATGCATTTGAGATGTAAACAACTAGATAAATAGTTTTGGTCGAGCTGACTGAGACCTTAAAATACGTGATCTTGAACTGTGGGCTTTTCCGGTTGAAAGAACCTCCGGGTGCGCAAATGAGTCTCTCTGCCTAAGTTCCCTAGATATTGCGCTATTGACTTACACTTATTCGAGCATTTCGAATTTTTCAAGCGCAACAAACATTTCATTATATCGTGAACTCGTTTTTTTATCTCATGGGAGAGTGAAAATGTCTTAAAATAGGGGATGTCAAGAACTTAGAGGCACGCTGTAAAAGAGTCAATCATTAACATGACGCCAAATTTAAATAAAAAATTGGTTCTTCGACGTTCTAGAAGCATTTCATTCATTACTTTTAACATTAACAGAGTGTCATTTCATACTTGTTAATCTGATTAAACAAAATAAACAACCAACACCAATGGTAATGATTTCTCAACCTATATGGCAAAAGTTCAACATTGCTACTAGCCAGAAGCTCTGAATATATTGTCACTATTACAGAGACAATCCAAATGAGCTCGAACTCGTTTGTGAAATATGTGAAATGTTTGAAGTGTAGAAGGAATGAATAAGGAATTAGATTATTCGAATAGCTGAGAAAACAGTACACATGATTGTACTATGATGAGCAACGCGATCTCAGAATAATTGTTTACGTACTATAAGCGACGGCAAAGCTGATTAAAATTCTTATCAGTCAACTGAATACCGTCTCAAGGTGTCGAACTTTAAGACGGATTTATTTGAAAAAGGTAAATAAAAGTTATCTGCTTCACCAAGTAAATGAATTATATAACTAAAAAGCAGGAATATTGTTTTCCCCTCACCTAATAATAAACTTTAGGCTTTGTTCAAACTGATAGCAAGTTTAAGAAAGACAAACTTGCTTATGACGAATTAAAGCATAATGAATACATATCGCTACATCATTCGCAAGAGTCAAATGAAAAATATTAGAACTAAATCATTCCATCCCAAGGTAGTAGGGAGGTTAAACAAACACTGATCTACATGCGACCGATGATACTTAAACGCAGCCTCATGTGAGCCTCATCAATTTGCTCAAGTCTACCAGCGTAATTCGAAGCCACAAAAGCACAAAATACTGCAATACGAGTATAATGCACTCAAAATATCACGGCAGCAAATACGTGAAGTTATTCGTGACACTATCATGTGATCTTTAATTTACCAAAACCACAAGTCGCCTGGGTATCGCCTAGCTAACCACGAAACGACCGACTAACAATCATCTCTCAACAGCTACCAACCTACACAGCTGCACAACCTCTTAGCAAGCTCCCATCAGCCCCAGGACAAGACCACGGGTGTCTGTGGAAGCCATACTTCACATTCTAAAACTTTTTTCATCAAGAACAATGAGAATAAAACTGGCATTTATGAATTGTAGGCCGATATCATTTTTGCCAAACTTTCAAAGCTGGGCATCGAGCAGCTACGTGAGTATTATCCTCGTCATCCAAGTCCTGGAACTTTTTGAAGGTAGCGTTCAGATTAACATAGCTAATGAGTAAGAACGATAAAGTTAGGGGAAGCACAACGAAATAAACGTTCAAGGTCAATTAGTATAACAATAAAACAGACTAATAAACATAACCTGACTCCATATTTCGACTACTGTTCGGATTGTGCTACATAATTTATTTAAACGGATAAATCATATAAAATATTATTAGGAACAAATTACTTTCTGCTCTCATCTCTTGCTGAAAGAATTCGTACGGTTCATAGGAAATAAAATAGTTTTAACATATTTATTGTTAGTTTTTTTACCTCATGCATAAGCTCCATCGCACTCGAGGGCTAAAGCTTTTCAAGTACATTACTCAGCGTCATGCTCAGTTAACGAAAAATTGAGACACACCTCTAAACTTCTAAGATCCCTCCGACTTACTAATTCTTTTCACTTTGAAAAAAAAAAAAAATAAATCAAAGTATGTCACAAACCGTGCATGACGCTACGACACCCCAGACCGCCTTGCATGCATCGAGGGCTGACCAAGAAAATTCAATGGACATTTGGTCTCTGACGAATACGAAGCTTATAAACGCTAAATCATAAGCCACAAAAATTCCGACTTTGCAAATCAAATGCATATACCACATTAAAAAAGCGAGCACACATTAATCACACTGAGACATGCAAGGTTATCTTAGCTGATAGTAAACATTCCTAATCAAGTGAAGTGCAAGAAGCGACTTTCGAGCTGAAAGGTTCAGGAGGACAAGAAATAAGCAACAGGAATTAAGTCAGGAAACGCATCGTGATTCAGGGTAGCTTTTTCGGTAAAAAATAATACTAGAATATAATACCTTTAGAACGAAAGCAGCAACTAGAAATCAATGGTTAACAAAGGGACACGGTTAAATTAAAATTATAGATGTTACCTTGGTATGTCATATACAGTACAATGCCTAATGTGATCTACTACTAGATTCTAAATCTTTTTCAGTATAGGATTCTTACATTTATTTATTTCACTCAACTCGAATAAAACGTCATCTCCATACCCATATTTTATTACAGGAAAACAAAAAATTTGTACCGTAGAGATTTACCCTTGACAAAAATAACTGCGTTGATTATTATTGAAAAAAGTTATATAGCAGAATCGTAAAATTACCATGTATATATTCTTTTTTTCAGGAAATAACAAAATCTTGACACATTTATCGTTTGATATAATCATATGAGGTAAACTTGAAATAAATGCACTTTATCCAATGCATTTAAAAATTCTAAAAAAGTTCTAATTACAGAAAAAATTAAAAAAATCCATGATACCATAGCATGAAGGGCAAATCCTTCACCAAAATAGTAAAATATTATTAAACCTACATTAACTCAACGAGGTTAGACATCGTGAGATAGGTATTCAAAAAAAATATTTCATCTGCAACACTGAATTTTATCGATAATGACTAGTCGTACAAAATTCACAAGCATTACGAAAACCAGAAAAATGAGTAAATGAAGAAGTTGTTTTTACGATGCTTTATCACGATCTACAAGTACTTGATGGAATGAGTGACAGTCTCAGAGACAACTCATTGCATTTCCTTACAGTAGAGGATGGAGCACCATGTTCGCTGCAGACACACTATTGAAAATTACAAATACTACACAACAAGCAACCGTAAACGTGGCGAACAGAACATTCATCATACATTTACTTGCAAAGAAGTTGAACGCTTTAAGTCAACCAGTAATTATAATCTAAAGTCTTTCTACGCACATACACATATATAAAAATTACTCAATATATTATACGTATTACCACAGCCAGTAATCAAATTTTAAGGCATTGAAGACCTGCAAAAATATTTGTAAGGCTTCGACCAAATACATTCGCGACAGCGTACGGATAGTTTTTGAATTCCTATTTTGCGAGCAAGGCAAAATGCGAGTAACTGCAGCTTCTAATTACAGTGTACGCCATTAGGAACTACCCAGTCGAATCATGACTTGCTTTTACGGTCGCATAGCTAGCTACAAGTACGGCTTACTTAGGAATCACGACAATCGCATTTTCCAGTTTTCTACAGCAATCACCTCTCTCGTTCATGTAAAAGCAGAGGCAATAAATTTCGAATAATGCGCAAAATAACGGCACTAGAAATACATTCTTGAGGCCAATGTCGGTACTTTGCAGGTACGGGTGAATTGGAGCAACAAGGATTGGCCTTACAACTCGGCGCATTCATTGCATGAACTGAAGATTGAAATGAAATACATTTGAATGAGATATAATTCCACAACTAGTTTCACTAGTGTTTACACACATATTTTTGCCGCAAAAGAAAACGGCGCCTCCAGAGGTCCAAATCGAAATTACGTTTCCGGCTCAAATAAGACAAATGAGCCTCCATAAAAGTGGTGACAAATTCAAGGTATATATACCATGCCGTTGGACGCTAAATACTGAACATGCTAAACGTGTTAACTTTCTCAGCCTAGAGCGTGGAGTGATTCTCTTTTACTCCAGGAGTGTCACAAACACATTTGGATGAAAGTTTCGACAATTGGTAGCACAAGCACTCGTATGTTTTTCCGAGTAGCGCTTGAAAACAAGCCTACGCTGGTGAACCAAAGAGCGAACAAGAGACGCTGAGTTGTAAGACCAAGTGCCCCAGTCGCTCACGAGAGCAGCGGACTCACGGTCACCACACCCGAGCTCGTCAGTGTCGCAGTCAGCGTCGCCGTCACACACTAAATCCGCCTCGACGCACTGCCCGTCGCCGCACAAAAACGAGGAACCTCTACACCCTAGTAGGGGGTGCAGCGCGTTATTCATTTCAAATGACACAAGATAGCAGGACCGCTAGTGACGTCATAAACGATGAGTTACGGTGCAGCAATAAGTGAAGTTCAATTATCACAGCAAAGGGGCACATTAAACAACGCAGCTTCAAAACGCAGCTGTATTGACACGTTTAATGCAGGTCAAGGCGAACGATGCTCACACATTCATTGAATATTAGGTGCTAAAAAGTAAAAACTTTTTTTTCATAAATTATTCGTCCCTAAGTAGTAGAAGCAGCAGCAGCAGTAGTATTGATAACAGCGCTTTAGTAACTCAGACTATCTCACACCGTAAGAGAAGGGAACGGACGAGTATTGCTGACGAGCAATGTTAAAGTTCGAGCATGAACGACAGCATCGACCGCAATGGAAACATATAACTTATTTAGAACAGATAAAATAGCAAAGCAAAAAGATATGATAGAATTGATACTGCATAGAAGAGAGCAGATAGAAATAGTGCTCCATAGTAAACGAGAAACAGTGTAGAATTGTACCAGGGCAAAACATAAGTGCGCATCATCTATAATGCGTAATATCATTGAAGCTCAATAGCACAGGGCTTTCTGACAACAGTGTTCAAACGCAATAATGCTCGATAGCGATATTCTATTCAACAGCTAAATAGCTACAGTGTAGCCACGAGGAAGATTATAATAGAGGAGAGGATTAAGTAAGAACTGGATTTCATAAAGGTGGAGTCAAATTTTAGCACACACGTGAAAATTATGAGTAGATATGTAAATAACGTAATAAATGAGGGGAATATGGAAGTACTATTATGCTTATATCATTAATACCAGTTCATACTCCATGAAAGACGTTTTTTACACTTAGTTAAAATACTTAGTCCTGAAAATGATTAACTTTTAATATTTGTCAAAATAATTGGCAGTGAATGTAAATAATTACGATCAAAATGTAGAAAACGTTGAGTTTAAAAAATTCAAATACTTTTATTTTCAATATTTTTTTGTGGACCAGCTACATGTACAATGTGTGAAAGTTTATAGGAGAATGAAAAAATTAAATGTACAATTCTGATGAGCTTTGGAAATGCGTGTGTGTCTAGCATAATTAGTAATAATGCTTTCAACGTTAGCATTAGAAACCGATTCCAAAAATATCAAAATTCAAAACGAGGAACTCAAAGCGCAGTCTCAATAAATGTAACAGGCAACGCACGAAAACTATTTTATCTTTCAATGAAACGACTTGAATAAATCTATTAGGAAATGTATAAAATGCCGTCCGCAATTTTTTCGTTTTTAAATACAAAATTAAGGCTAAGCTCTTCTCAAAATTACTTAACTATTAGATATGAAAGAAATGAATGCATTTCACAAGTGGATGAGGTCTCTGGAGATCACTTGAAAGCAATGGTGGGTGGACTGGTGTGATCTGCTTATTAAGGCAAGATAAGTTAAAGTTGGAAATACATGAAGCCACATCAATGTTCACTTGAAAGCATCGTTTTCCAATCCACAGCATGTTAGCACGCATGAGAGTGCCGTGCTTCTTGAGTTCTCATACCGCCAGCTAATCGAAAGACCCTAGTATTACAGAAACAAAAAAATGAGCCAAATTGATCATCGAACGCATTTGAAATTCATCAGCAAAGTTTTGGAAGCCCCTATTAAGAAAACGAAGCAAAAATTTTGAGAATAATTCACGCGATTAAAACAAAACATTCGAGCTCGCAGACTGACTGAAATGAACATCACAATCGCCTCGGCGTTTGCGTCTCACCGAAGTGAGTGAAACAAGACTGAACTCATTCGCTCACCTGCCGACCAAATATAATCTCTCTGAAAATGCTCGTGGAAAATGCAAGGTCGCTTCCTATTTTTAAGTTAATAGATGAAATTATTGACACAAATGGTCGCGATACTCTAGCGAGCGAAAACTAAACACAAGAGCATGAGATGGCTTAAGGGAACCTGGAAAACTCACATTGGCAGTTGAGCTCGTCCGAGTGGTCAACACACATGGGGATGCCATCACAACGCTTGTCGGCTCCAATACATAGACCGTCAGAGACGCACTCGAACTCTGACTCAGTGCACGCTGTACAAACCATGTTCGTGCAGACATTGGTTAAAAACGCAATCACGATCAAAAATTGATGGTTCTAATTAAAAAAGGCTGGGTTGTCTCCAGCGAGACAAAAGAGTAAAGTTTAGCATGCTACAGGAGTGTGCTAGAAATTCGACAAGTGAATTAAAAAGCTTCGAATTGGGCTCAAATAAAAAGTTCTCGCAGCCAGTGCTTCATAGAGATGTCAATATGGAGCAAAATAAAAAGCTATATGCTCTTAAGGCTAAAAGAAGATATCTTTCACTTTAGCCTACTATTTCAACATAAAAAAGCGAAAAACTAAATTTTTCCTCGCAAAACATGCAACGAAAAAACTGAGTGGGTGCGTGAGCTACTGAATCGAGAAAAAAATCTCGACAAGGTGGAAAGACTGAATTCTACTTTACTTAAAAAAATAATAAGTACTCTTTCATATTCAGGTTCATAGATGCTAAATTATCAATCCAATAGCTTTGGTGGAGAAATCCAGATGCATTTAATCTTACATTTCTTGTTCGAATAAAGAAGAGAAAAAGGACAAGGTCACAAAATACCTGGGCCCTGTCCCCTTCCCCCTCGCGTCCGCGATATTTGTGGGACAGGAAGAAGACTTCGGAAATCATTGTGGATAATGAAGAATACAGAAAGAGATTATCTTAAAAAGGTACGAGCTCTGATATGCATCTGACCATGAAATAAACGAATTTAAAATTCCCTCAATATTTGTTCATATGGATAATTCTTTTAATATTTCTGCATGTTCAGTCAATTATTGTAAAATATAAGTAATATTTCATAGATCGTAGCTATCCCTTGAGACTTGATAGTATCCTAAGTCGCCAAATTTAAGGTTTATTCTGTACAACAATACTTCTTTACACAAGACATTAATACAACTCAGCGTCTCAACAATTTTTGAAGCAAGGTCATACGCAAAAATAAAGAGCAAGAAGTTTTTCTACATTAGAGTTCAACTTGCTCTATGCTATGTGGCTGTAGAACTGCTATTGTCGACATCGGTGTAAGATGATATTGCTCAGTCGTCAGCGCAAATCAAGGTAAACGGATCCAAATATGAACAAAGGGAGATTTATTTATGCTATTAGAATCTCAAGTGAACATGAAACACATTTTCAACGCAACCAGAAATATTATTTCCCCCGTGTTATGATGCACGGACCGTAAACGGTTCTGATACATCGTTCGAAAATGAAGAATGAAGGATGCAACAATCCAAGCAGTTATTACAGTGAAGTAGATTGGCAAAATCAGTTCACGAGTTTTACAAGTAATAAGCAAAAAGATAGAAATATGAACCTTTAAGAAAAATATGACAATGAAATGTATAGATGGAAAAAACATTAAATTTACACAAAAAACGAAATCATAAAACACACGTCTCACTCTCGAAAAACGTAAAGAAGCAAAATCAAAATCAAATTAAAAGAAACAATTGCACCTAACATATGCAGTAACGTGCCGAGTATGAACTATAATCCTGACAACTCGAGAAAAAGCTTTTCGAATCTTACTAAGCCAGTACAGGGATGACTTTAAAGCTGCGTCTAAAGATAGAAACAATAATTGATATTAGCGTGAGAAACAAAATTTCAAATTTTTATCCTCAGAGCAATAACAATCGGACAACACAATTACTCAAGAAAAATGATCACTTCGTAACATAATAACAATGCAACACCAGCACCTCCATGAGAAGCAGCGACGCACATTGTCCAGCCCCAGAAAAAAAAACTTTCCAGTTAGGACTTTTTTACTGATTGCTCCAGAGTTTTACTGACCATACAATGACTCGAAAGCAGAGTTCTACTACCGATTAGAACCACAGTGAACATTTCTCAATAGTACTTCAGTGATAGTTCAATTTGTTACGTTTACCGGTTACCGCAATCTTGAAATAAAAAACGCGAGGATAAAATCGAATCGATCAACATATTGGTTCCTCTGAGCGACATTGCATTGGAAGGAACGAATACCACAATTCTATAAATTAATCACTTTCAAAACTAGTTGATGCAGATATTGTGAAAATTTTCTCGTACAGAAAAATATAATTAACATAATTTTTAAAAGTTGAAAAATCAAGGATAGTGACATGAATTTGAACTAAAAATAGTCTGAGTTCGAAAAGTTATCAGCAATGAAACTAACAAACAAGTATCTGTTTCCATATCAGAAATGAAAACATATGACGCAGTTTAACATCGATAGCTGATGAACGCTTTTCTTCACCAAAAGAATACCACGGCATATTCACTACAGATGAAATCATTACACTTGAAAATGGAAAGAATATCAGCGACCAACTATCATACATTGGAATAGGAATCAAATCTACTACAGGATTCAGAAGTGAATTAGATCTCTTTACGACAACCAACAGAATCAGCACGAGAAACTTGATAACGATTAGGCGTACCGAAACAGTCGAGTTCATCAGAGTCGCAATCACGGCTACCGTCACAAAAGTATTCAGCTAGCAAACACGTGCCGTCCCGGCACATTTGCGACTCTCCTCGACACTCTGTGGCGTGTGTCCGGACACACAAAGAGCACCATCAAACATCGTTCAGTTTTCAGTGGAAAAAATACTGGCTGTGTTTCACGTTAATATAAGTCATTGATCCATCGCAGAATTGGCAAATTGAAATCAATCAACTTTCGAAGTTGGTATGACAGAAATTTCACAGAGAGAAAGAAAAAAATGTGAAAATTTAAAACAATTCAGTACGATAGTTACTCATTATATGAAGCATTGTCATGATGTCCATCTGAAATCTCATAATGAAATTTTATAGCGTATATGTACCATGTAATTTTGCAGTATCGAGTTACAAAAATTATTTTATCAAAAATTTAGTGGTAAATTGATCGGTGTTAAATTTGAACACACTGTCGTGTAAGATTGACGAGCTAAAATATGTTTCTAAAAACTATGATAAATGAGACAGATCCACCGAAATTTCGGATGACTGTAATATCGTACTTACAATTCAGAAATAATTCAAACAAACATTCCGCTAGTTATTTAACCCTACATGACCAAAAACAGTCTGCAATTGATGCCATTGTCATGATGCACGGTGTCACATACATAGATACCAGTGCGGAACTCCCATACTTGTATCTACGCATGGCAAACGCTAATCGCACAGGCACAATCGGGCGATATTGGCCCCGAAGCTATAGAATAAGAACCCAGCATATCTCCGAAACTGTCAGCTTCATCAGATACATAATAAGACTACTGCATCAATAAGAATTTCAAACTAACCATCACAGCTGTGCTCGTCGGAACCGTCGAGGCAATCCTTTATTCCATTGCAGCGGGTGCGCAGCGGCACGCAGTGCCCGCTAGCGCACCGATAGTCGGCAGCGAGGCAGGAGTTGGAGGCTAAACACATGTGGCTCAGTTAACGCCTCGCAGTCTGGTGCGGTACTCGTTTAAATCATACCAGAATAACTACGCGTTCCCGATATGAAGGGGCGATAGGCCATTTTTTCATTCGAAGGGAAAATAACTTGGGCTGAGCAGGGTTTCATTGAATATTGAGATATATGCAACATTCAGCACTGTTAACTAGTTCAGGAAATTTCCTATTCATGAAACATTAAATCAGCTGTTAAGATTATAAAAACTAAGGAAAATCAACGCAAAGAGAGTCTCTCCCAACTATTTTTAAATTCGAGTATATGAATGTTCAAACTCGTAAGGCAAAATGTGAAAGTGATAGTTTTGAGGACCACGCGGATAGTGCGAGGTTCTTATCTGACTTGGTTGATACTATGCAAGAGTGTTCTGATTCGGTAAAACCTAAAAAAGTTCCAACACAAATTTTGCAAAGTTCCATGTTCTCACTATGCAATAGAATTAAAATAATCAGTGAAATTTAGTTACATAATTTCGCCCAACTAAATTTCTCTCTAGAATGCTTAGTCTAAATGTATAAACTGGACTTTTAGGATACAATCGAAAGCACTGCTAGCTAACTGATTATTTCCCCTAGCACACGGTCCCAGTTAATAATTTACTTGCTTGCGAAGACAACTCGTCAATTTACATTTCCAGATTTTCTCTAACATGTACATAGATTTCAACGATTTTCTTCAAAACAACTGAAATTTATAAAAAGACGGAATTTTTAGGACAACGAAACCATGCAATACATAGAAACTAGGGACAACAATTTTTGAGACATCTGTTAAACTGAAACTGTGATCATATTTTCATAGATTCAAACGCCAAAATGCACTAGAAAATTAGATTAAGATCATTCCCAACGAAAATTTGACCCTAGTGTTATTTTTCAGGTTGTTCATATTCCGCAAACACATCGTTGAAGCTGAAAAAGACTTCAAATATCACACTGGTAATGAATCTATTTTCTGCCTACATGGTGCGTGTGCCCGCCTTCAGCACAGCACCCACAAGATCTCACAGCGCTCTGCCCGTCGCATGACTTTACCTTATGTAAAGTCTGAAGCTTTTTTATAAGAGATTCATTTCCATTTACACGACAAAGTGATGACGGCACCCATCCTGTCTCAGACTCCGCTTTATGGAAAGTCTACAGAGTGAAAAAAATTTATCCCCATCCACACGAAAGTTAGGAGCCCAACGCCAACGCTTGCAACTCAGAGAAGGCGAAACGTCAAAAGGTTGAAGCTATGGCGGATAATCGAGGGAGCAAAAATTCACCGGCTTATGTAGCCCACGAGACCTCAACTCGAACTAAAGAGTTCAAGCAAGGAAGGGAACCTCAGCGAAACTCAGTCGAAGCAAAGTGCCAGTTAGAATGTGGCAGGGTAAGAGCGATTGGAGAGGCCAGCAGTTTCGCAAAAAATTGTGCGGCCATGAGAAGAGGGAGCAGCTACGAATTTTTTTTAAAGTATATTAACTTGAAAGAAAATAGGATCAATTGATTGAGAGTCAAGTGCCGAAGAAGATTAAAACCTCATTCATAAAATAAAGTGTATGCATTTTTTGAAAGAAAAAAACAGCAGACTGTAGGCCTGAAACCAGCTAGAGAAAATAAATCTATCATTCATAAAATACACAGATATCATTTTTCCTTCCCCTAAAAATAAAAAATATGAAAAAAACAAATTGAGCTGAGTAAATTGAGAATTAAATAATAACTATGTTAATTAAAAATGCCAATAAGTAACTGCGCTCTTTAAATTTTCTAACGTAATTTACACATAACACATCAGCCTAATAAAGAGATGATCAAGACTTAACTCTCATATCACAGTTTCGTCACAGGTTCCTCGATGGAAAAAAGGAATTTTTCCGCTGAAATTTTACCTTGAGACGAGTATTTGTTTATGGTTGGTAAGCATTATACTAAAATTACCTCAAAGCAAGAAGATGAAAAATGAGTTTGGCAAAGTTTTAAGATTTTTCTTTTGAATTCTTGAAATTGTATAACCTCTGTTAAATCACTCTAAAGCTCTTTTTTTACTTCTCTTAACTTTCACATTGACCTCTAACAAATTATTCCGAGAATTCTCGGTTATTGTATTCGAACGGTCATTGTTGATTACACTGGCCGTGTGAATGCAATGCCGGCCACCGAGGCAATCTAAGTTAACACGTTACAAATTTAATATTTTTTTACTATGCAGGTGGTGAGACATCAGTCTCTGGTAGTTAAAATAAACGAAAAAGACGAATAGAACATACAGTTATTGAAACATGAATATTAAGATAGATTTTCAAAATAAGTAAAGAAATTGCCCAAAAGAAGAAGTAATTTCACAAGGCAAGCAAACGAAAACAAAAGCTGTGGATTGAGGCAGAGATAACGTCACTATAGTATTTCGAAAACATTGCCCCGTATCTTGAAGTTTGCTTAGTAGAAGAAGTTAGAAAAGTCGGGGATATAACGTCTAGTCACTCGTAAGCATGCCGAACATCAACATTCTAGACTACACCAACGAACACTGAAACGACATGACAAAAAAGTCAAGATAAATATTAGTAGAATTTTAGCAAGCGCACAGTAATATTGGCTTTGAATAATTATTCCATCGCGCTCTTCCTTGTAAAGTACCAGCCTCTTTGGCAATCATTTTCATTTGAAGTATCCGAGTAGCTCACACAATATTTGTTAGAATACTTACAGCAAGAGAACTCATCTGATCCGTCGTCACAGTCGTCGGTTCCATCGCATAATTTTTCGCTGTCGATACACATACCACTGATGCACTCGAAGTTGGGAAGTTGACAACCTAGACAGGACCCACCCAGTGTGAGAAAATTATAATTCTTGCTCAACCGTAGATCCTCAAGACCTGGTGTTCAAGTGCTAAACTCAACCAATAGGTATCGTAAACGGGTGAAGTTTCTCTCCTAAAATGATTTATTGTGGATCATTCAGTAAGTGGAAATTGATTGTGAAAGATTTAGTTTTTGGCTGCAATTTCGGAGAACAATGTAAGTAATGATATCAAAATGTTGAAGAACTAGAGCAAACATGGAGAATGTGCAATTGTCAAAGTTTTGTTAGGTGGTAATTACTGGAGGTTGGAAAAGGAATACGCCACGGATCCAGTCGAGCTGTCAAGAGCGCAGCTCAGTAGGGTAAGGAGTGAACGATGCGATGGAAAAAGGTGTCAAAGCATAAATAAAAACAATGCAGAGTCACAAAAGTAGATATTGTAGAACTGACGTTAACGAGTGGACGCAGGAATCAATATTATTTCTAAGTGCAGGAAATTCTAGAATAAACAATGAAGTGCATTTTTCTAGCGAAACAACGGCCACAGTTTTAAGTGCATCAGAAGCCCATATTTCAAGTTGATACATGCCTAAGTCAATACAGTATCTGAAGATTGATCTAATTACAACAAAATTTAAATGTACAGGCATTCTCACTAAACAAATAGCTAACAAGGACGCATTGGTGCTTAATCTTTTATTTAAACATGCCGATCGAAAAAAATATACAAAATTTGAATGGACACCAAATTAGTGAATTCAAAACGTGAAAACCAATTAAGTAGAATTTTACGTCATAAATTCCACATGTACATGTTTGAATTTCAGCCCAAAGTAGCATGCAATTACAAAATTTCGGTAACATACCTTACCTGAGCTTGCTGCACAACTCCGTGTAAGTATGTACAGTACATAGAGAGAGCTACAACTGCAGCGAGGTCGTCAAACATAGCATGGAGAACGCCACCACAGAAAAAACAATACAATTTCCTCCATGGAAGTTCCAACAAAAATTCGAAGCTAAGCTTATCAACCCGAAAAAGTTCAGCTAAATAAATTTGTAAAAAACTACACCACAACGACTATATAAAATATTCTTAGTTCAAAATGAAAGAAAAGCCAGGTATTACGAAGAATATGAACACAACGCTAAATAAGCACAGGTATAAGAACCTCTCTGCACGAAGCCCCTGCTAACCGAAATTAGCCGCAACGCACCACCGTAGAACTGCCATAAAATCGCACCTCAAAGTCGAAGGCTCGAGTGAGGCCGACACGTTTCATTTCTGAATTCAAATATTTCGTTTATTTTTTATGATTGAATTCAAGAATTTCATTTTGCTAGGATAATACACTGAGATAACGTGCATGCTCACTGTACTAACGCAATATTAAACTATGAGTAACCTGATAAAAAAAGTCGCATCAAATAATGAAAGAACTTAGCGTACGAATATGCAATAGTAATGTACTAACTTTAAGCTTAAAATTAACAGAACAGCAGAACGCCGTGAAGTGAGACGACGCCGTGAGTGAATAGATACGAAATTTGTTATTAAAATGAAAATATTCAACAAAATACAATCAACAATGCTCAAATTATGCAGACATCGTACTGATGAACAGCATGAACAGACATGAATTTGAATTTAAAATGTATTCCGTTTCCTAGTCTAAAAATATTGAAAGATCGGTAGAAGAATTTCACAGAGAGGTAAAACCAGGCAATAAAGCGACACTGGAATCGGAACAGCCCGTCGTGTTAATCGATTCAAATAGAATAACTGATGGATGAAACTCAGGCGGCAACGAGTCATTATACTATCTTAAAAACAAATTTTGTACCTGCATATTTCGTTACGAGCTTCTACGGGAAGTCCAAGGCAGATTACAGCAGCTGTCACACTAAGCCCTTGTTGCACGCTTTGAGTACGCCTCCAGGGAACCATGAGTGACCGAGCAAACTAATTCCGTATCGTAACAGCTAAGTTCAACACAAACGATCACACTGCGGGTATGGCATTAAATATCAATGGATAATGTTCACCAACTCTTCTTTTTTTTGCTTGAAAGACAGAGGGACTATTCAGGACCGTTGGACCGTGACGTAAGTGTTGAAAACAACCACACCATGAGGAGAAACTGGGGTACCCAGAACACAGAGCCTTATGAGCACGAGAGAACGAAAAAAAATACAGCCTGCAACAATTCACAATACAGTTGAAGAAAGAAAAAGACTAGTAATTTCCCTTCAATTCGATTTCACTCAAGTCTTGTGGTTTGAAGACGCTTTCTTTACATACAACAGAAAACTTGAAGCAAGAAAATGACCTGATGCTGTGATTAGTTTACGAGGCAAGTCAATCATCTAACACTTAGGGGAAATAGACAGTAAGAATCATCAAACCAATGAAACTCGGTCGAATTTTGACGCTGTATATAGATACATAGGAAATATCAAAAATTGAAGAAGCTGGTTACAATTTGTTTACCTAGCAACTGCTCGAGTTCGTATCATGTGTTTCAAAGCTTGATGCGCTTGTAGCACACCCTTCGACGCTTGACTTCTACACTATTGTTGCTCAACTAATATTTTTCATCGGAAAATAGTTTCGATGCTCAAGAAGACATAACTGACCACCACTGTGCAACAAATGCAATAGGATAAACTTTTCGGTAGGTTTATGATAGAAATGATCGATAAATAATTAAGCCATGAATAAATCGATCACAGAGCAAGCGACACAGTTCAAACATGGATAATGTGAGACAAACAATATGGAGAAAGAAAAAGTTCAGGAAGAAAACAAATCAAACCTCAACTGTAATCAAATTTATTTCAAATGAAGACACTTTACTCAGAGGAAAAAATCTTTTTGAAAAATTATACAAAATCGCACGACCCAGGCAAATCTTAAAACCCAGCGACAATGACGGCTCGCAGAAGGGAAAAATAGCTGCATAACATGGAATCTCAAATGGGGCATGCGCAAGCACATGATTTTTCAAAGAAAATGTTCATTGTAGCAAGTCAGATAATCATAAAAACAAGTTTAAACAGTGAACGTCAGAGCGCCTCCCCAACAACGCAAGGAAAGTAATCAGCCGCGACACACTCACCTCGTAGCTCCCTTCGTCGGTATCAGCTGCTGACTAGTTGTGCTCAAGCGACTTGAGTCAAGGGAACAAAACTGAAATGAGATACTCACGGCAGTTGAGCTCGTCATCTCCAGAGGGGCAATCCCGCACAGTGTCGCACCGCTGGAAGTTCTCGAGGCAGCTACCGTCGTCGCACTGGAACTGGTCCTCGTTACATCCAATCGCTGGGACACACAAAATGAAACGTTACCGTCGTCATACACAAAATCAACGTCCAATTGATAGATATAAATCCTCTAGTGTCAGCTCGATTTATTCACGAATATGAACAAATATAAATATGTACTTGCATTAGATATGTCGTATCACAGAAGAAATTTTTGCATTTCACAAATTATGCCTGAATTTACAGCCCTCGCCAAGCTTCACATTCTGCATAACGGAGTAATTAAAAGGGGAAAAAAAATTCAGAACATTAATTAGTTGTCTTCAACAGTTGATGAATTAGACACAAAGGTGCTCAGAGTATATAATAACGACATTTTTAGAAGATCTTCAATAATTTTATGCATTTATGAAGTCCTAAATATTGCATGAAACTCTTCATTTTTTACTTCACTAATATTATTATTCAATGAATTGTCATCGCATAATCATCCATTTTTAGGGTATCAAAGAAGCAACACTAGAAACTAGAGGCGAGCCGCATAAAATTCAACAGAATGAGGAAATTCTCAGCAGATGTCTAAAAGCGCAGGAAATACAGGGTTAGAGACCCCAAATTTTCATCATTTAAGGCGATTGAGTTCTATGGTCAAAATGCAAGTGAATTGTTTTTGTGTAGCACACCACCGATCAGCATTTCAAATTTTGCGAATAGTATTTCAAAAATACGAATAATTGCAGTCCTAAAAAAATTCAAATAAACATCAAATTCTATTTTCGCACCTATTCCAATAACTATAATTTACAGAGGCTGCTAGACGAATATTTCTGCTATAGAATTCGGGTTTTGAAGAAATTGCATTGAATGCACCTCTTGCTGTCGTTCGGTTGCGTAAGCACCAGAACATAAGCCAGTGACGTGTCGGTAGAGGGCCCTCGAAGCTTGACACAGTCATTGCAAGCTCGTGAGAAAGATTAAACTTTCGAAGATTCCTGCTTTCCTGCTATGTGTGAAATTCTTATTCTATCCTGCGCTGTAGATTCGAAATGTGACCTCGTATCTGTGTCAGCTAGGCGACAGGGTATGTTAGCAAATATCACCGTAATATACCCAACACTTCTTGCGATGCCACTAAACAAGCAAATCACAGAAGTAAAACCAAAAATTAGACAACTTTGATCGCTTTCGAAAGCATGAAATTTGGCCGGGAGGTAGAACGACAGCCGACATTACCAGGATGAAAATAGGGTAAAATAAAAAGCCTGTCAAATACAACTGAGCCCGAAAAAATTGCACAACCTGCGCTCAAGGTTTTTTTTCAGACAATAAAATTTTGATTATAGAATTTTAATGTGCACGCTTAAGTAATTGTACCCTTAAATTAGGGCGATTCTCACAGGAATATCTGTCTACCAAAATCAGCTCCAGGAAATCTCACTAAGTACATGTGGAGTGACGAAATGTGGACACAACATATCTCTTTCAATAGAAAAGCGCATTACTAAGTTGAAAATTTTTTCACGACTACAGTTTTTTTTTCAAAAACATGCAATAGAAATAATAACTACTGGGTTGTTTTTGAAGTCCGAGTAATGCTTCTGGCAAAATTTGGGTGACGAATTTGCAGATCACTTGGTTGCTTGCACCGTGTAATGTTAGTGGTATCTTACTGAACGAAAATGGGACGAAGCAGCCTGAATGAAACCTGGCTGCGGCAAAAAACGAACGCAAGCTTCACTCTCGAAAATGAACCGAATTTCAAAGGCACAATAGTTTCTGAAAACATAACTTGAAGTTTTGCTGGTGCTATACTACTGAACATATCAGGTAGCATGCGAGGGAGACCAATTTTCTTGGAACGCGCCATCGAAGTTTTGAAATCTGGAACCGAACGATCATCTTCACCAATATGTAATTTAATGAAGAATTAATTTCTGGTTTAAAATTTACTTATTCAATCAAGATCAGAGAAGTTTACCTGACACATGTCACGCCAGCCTAAATAATAACCAAAGTAACTTTTCCTTAAACATGTAATTTAATTTCGAACACTAGGAAACGTCTTAACCGAGAAGATCACCCCAGCTTCACAGGATATCTTTCCAGATAAGGTACTGGATGACTTCTTCTCTTGAACCTCATTTTAAAGGGTGCAGGAAAAATAATCATTCACAATTCGTACGCAATGATGCCTTGACGCCGTCCGTACTCGAGCACTGCACCCGCTGCTCGGCAGCGACCAGTGAATTGCAAACCAATTTTGAAGGAATATCTGCAACAATTCTCGGAGCTCTTCCACATATGAGACATTTTTGAGCTTTCACACAATGAGATACTGCATTAGTTTCTACTGATGCCATTTTCTTTCAAATACTTTGAAATTTTGTAAACATCCGATCGAATCTCACATGACTTCAAAGTTACTTGAATTTGGCTTCGGGTTTCATACTCTTGAACATTAATATTGAAAGTCAAAAATAATTCATCATTAGATAAAAAGTTTGGTGCATATTTATCGAAGCTTTACTATTATATGTACGCATGAAAATGCAGGCAATACAAAAGCGAGATATTAGCACGTGTCTTCGCTCACCCCTACGAACACAAGCTCATAAGTCGCCACTGACAACTGCTACATAGTTCGCTTCAGTGCGGCCCCGGCAGTTGGAAGACAATAATTCGTGTCCATCGCACTCCAGACTAACGCCATGTATAACATATTTTGTTGATATTTGTCCGTTAAATTCGAAAAAAACTGATTTTTTAGAGTAATTAAAGCAATTAAATTTAGAGTAACTAATTTTAGGGTTATCAATATATCGATCATCTGAACTGAACCGAAAACTTTCATACAACACAAGGAGTAATGTTTTAGCCAAATTTAATTTCAGAAGCGGTCGCACTATGCAAGGATCTCAAAATATTCAGCCCTGAACCTGTCTATGACTGGCAAACAAACAGACATACGTGGATCAATGGAATACATTGGTGGACAACGTACACCGCCTTTAAATCCCATTGGCACCACTCTATAAGAACATAAGAACACTATAAAAGTGAGCGAGGAATGCGATGCACTGACACACATTCACAATGCTAAGAGTAGTGTTAGGAGAATCGTGTAGGTAGGGTTTGTTGCTTAAGAAAACTCGCCGTCTTTGGAGAGCAAAGGCTACCTATCTACGGAGCAGTGATCTTGAAAATTAAACGAAATACGAAATTTCACGAATATAGTTTTCCATTTCATTAACTCAAGATACGCGCAAAAAAATTGAAAGGCATCTCAAAATCTTAAGTGAAAAAAATCTCATTGTAATTTAGATAAGTTTTACCGTGAAAAACATGGAATAATAAATCCTCAGAAAAAAGATAGTGAGCTATTCTTCTGAAACGCTAAGCAGAGGATTATGGATCGCAATACGGTACTGAAGTCAAGAAGTTTAAATAATGTGAGCCAATTTAACATCAAGGTATTTACGTCGAAATATTATTATAATTAAAATCCAGCTACAATTTACAGCCTGGTTTTTCAGTCATACAAATTCATGGTTGAATAATATAAAAGAAATGTATACGAGTAAAAATGACATTTAGCAGTATTGGAATTTCAAAACCCTAAACTCTCCGAATCGCTAATACGGTAAGTATAAGGTGATCGCACAATGAAGGCAGGTATTGTGAACAGATTGGACCACGTGCAGGTAGATACTGAATTTGTATTTCAACGGCTGGGATGAGGGGGTGGGGGGCCATGAAAATTTCGAAGAGATGAAAAACTGAATGCTGAAGTAGACCCGCGGACTAGCGCGAAGTATCACAATGAGTGAAGTGTGGGTCTACCTCCCTCGTGAGAGAAAATAAAGAGGAACAGAAGGAACAACTGGACGTTTTGCTAGCAACAATACAAAATTCACAAAAGCCTGCTTGATTAGGCAAAACTATTAGTTAGTTCAAAGTTCTTTGTCGACATGAAATGTGATCCAAAGATTAAAAGCGATCGAAGAGAAGCGACCATTTAGTGTGGACTAACGAAAACGGGGAATCTATCCAAAAGGAGTGTGACCACACAGGATCCATTGAAGCAGTGACCACGCAGGATCCTCAGTGCATTGAAGCAGTCAGTTAAGGATGAAAAGGAAGTAAAGACAAAGAAGAGATAGTGAAGAAGTTATAAAGATGGAAAGAAGAAAAGCGGGCACGAAAGATAGAAGTTCCAAAAATTTATTTATAGCTGAGGTAACTTGACAGTACTCCCTGGGGTCACCAGTCCTCATTGCATACAATGCACAAACCTAATTAATCTAACCTTGTTTCTTATCCTATATTTTGTGAGGGTGAAAGCCTATAAAAACCAGCGTCGCTGATAGTGCGAGGAATGCTACTGAGGAGTGCTCAGGATTAAAGGAGCGGTTACCAGAATATCCACTATTAACACATCTCGAGAGGAGTTCATTAATCTTAAAAGTCTCCCAGTTTGCGTTATGTCTCAAGATACGCTGAAAAACTATCGTATTGAACGCATTCGTCATGGGAAGGAAACTATGAACTAATACTGTTTTACGCTTACCAATGATTAGTAAGATTTAGATAATCTTGCGCTCAATGAATCTATTCAAAATGACTCCAGCAAGTCCAAAGATTGCCAACTATAGGAATGATGGAAAGTTAAATAATTTTGAATTTTCCTCCCACATACAAAAACTGTGGAGCTATTAAACGCTTCAACAAATTTTGGAAGCCTCAGAGTAAGGCTTTTCGATCACACGAAACCATTAAAGTGCTGTCGACCTCCGATGGTGGTCGCTCGCGATCATAGCTGACTCTAAGAGAACAATTTCAACAAGCCTAAATTAAAAATTCAGACAAGATAGTCCACATTTGTTCCTCATGAAAAACATGCAGATATAGCTGAAGAGCAGCCTAACAAAGTCGACGAACCGAATGTACTAAACCAACGAACAAACACACCAAGTTCGGGAAAGCAATGCTTCAGGGACCAGGAGCGACGGCGTGGGGAAGCATAAACTGCAGGCAGCTGAGTCACCAAGTCTGGGAAGACTCGGGTTACTCGGGGAAATGCTCTCCACTCTTTTGTAATACTATATATTACCTTGATCGACAGCCCATGTTTTTATTTTGCCCTCGAGAAATAAACTAGACAACAAGTAAAGATCAATAGTGTACTTCAATAAGAGTCGCAATGAAGCTGCCTCGTAATTTTCAAGCACCCGAACATTACATTCATCACGTAGAAAAGAATTTATCATTGTATGTGTATGAATACCATTCAGAATTATTTTTGGAGCTGCACAGAGACTGTGATATAATTTCTAGATCCATACCAAGTTGCGTTACACCAAGACAAAAAGAGCGCGCCGCAGACAGTCGGTCGAAAACTAAACGATAGATTGCGTCAATTCCTATAATTTTTTATAGTTCTTCGACTAGCATTCGGGAACCACATGCGTTAGATACCGCGAAGGGCATAAACATGGCAGTCCGTAAACACCGTCGCCGACCACGGCATAGATTACGCCAAGAACAACTATTTATAGGAGTACACCGATTAGGATTCGGGAACCATTGTATAGATTAAGTCAGTGGCAATGAAGCGAACACTGTACACATGCTCACAGTGCATCTCAACTAGGCAAACCTGATCGCCCAGCTCCAGTTCAGCGCTGTCACCAAACATGTAGTGTCATTGTCCATAAATTTGCGCGTAAGTTTTTCATTGTTCGGCCGATTTGAACTGTACATTAACGCAAAATAAACTTCCTAGCTAAAATGCTTCTTAAGCATTAAAGAGCGTGAGTTACTCATGATTCTGAGCAAAGCAAATAATTTCGAAGAACTTGCACTAACCGTGATCCCTCCTAATTCAACCATTCTCAAGTGATAATACGATGTAACTAACTCTGTCCCAACTAAGTATATTAAATTAGAACGGAAGAGAATGTGTACCTTGCAAAGTCACAACTCCTTCAATTCCTTTATGGACCTCAAAACTGATGAAATATGCAGTTCCATCTTGAACATTACCTCGCTACCTTGGGAATGCCATAATGGGTGTTACTGGGAGGAGAAACTATTTAACCGGTGCTTACGTATTATCGGGAGGACCTTTAAAAAAACCG